>JAUJYP020000308.1:0-126530 GCA_030674075.2 Linum usitatissimum
TATTTTGTAATCCGACCATGCAATAAGCATTGTGTGCCTTGGTCTAGTGCAATTCCACTATGCATAATGTAACTTGGTATAGTGCTCTCTCACCTCCTTGTACTTTGAACCTTAGTATGGTGTACTTCCACTATGCACCTTGCAAATTAGAATCACGTAGCTCCACCATTCACAATGCACCATGCCCTATGGTAAGGTGCACTTTCATCATCCATTATGCGAATTTGACCCTAGTATAATGCACGTCCACCATGTACAATAGATAGTGGACACATGTATAGTGTATTTCCTTTGTGCGCAGTGCACCATTTTATTATTTAGGTAGACCATGCAATAAGCATTTGTGTGCCTTGGTCTAGTGCAATTCCACTATGCATAATGTAATGTAGTATAGTGCTCTCTCACCTCCTTGTACTTTGCACCTTAGTATGGTGTACTTCCACTACGCACCTTGCACATTAGAATCATGTAGTTCCACCATTCATAATGCACCGTGCCCTATGGTACGGTGAACTTTAATCATGCATTATGCGAATTTGACCCTAGTATAATGCACTTCCTCCATGTACAATAGATAGTGGACCTGTGTATAGTGTATTTCCACTATGCGCGATTGCCCTTTATATTTTGTAGTTTGACCATGCAATAAGCATTGTGTGCCTTGGTCTAGTGTAATTGCACTATGCATAATGTAACATGGTATAGTGCTCTCTCACCTCCTTGTACTTTGCACCTTAGTATGGTGTACTTCCACTATGCACATTGCACATTAGAATCACATAGCTCCACCATCCACAATTCACTGTTCCCTATGGTATGGTGCACTTTCATCATCCATTATGCGAATTTGACCCTAGTATAATGCACGTCCACCACGTACAATAGATAGTGGACCTGTGTATAGTGTATTTCCACTGTGCGCAGTGCACCTTTATATTTTGTAATCCGACCATGCAATAAGCATTGTGTGCCTTGGTCTAGTGCAATTCCACTATGCATAATGTAACTTGGTATAATGCTCTCTCACCTCCATGTACTTTCAACCTTAGTATGGTGTACTTCCACTATGCACCTTGCACATTAGAATCATGTAGTTCCACCATTCACAATGCACCATGCCCTATGGTAAGGTGTAGTTTTATCATGCATTATGCGAATTTGAACCTAGTATGATACACTTTTACCATGTACAATAGATAGTGGACCTGTGTATAGTGTATTTCCACTATGCGCAGCGAAGCTTTATATTTTGTAGTTCGACCATGCAATAAGCATTGTGTGCCTTTTGGATAGTGCATTCCCACTATGCATAATGTAACTTGGTATAGTACTTCCACACCTCCTTGTACTTTGCACCTTAGTATGGTGTACTTCTACTATGCACCTTGCACATTAGAATCATGTAGTTCCAACATTCAAAATACACTATTCCCTATGGTATGGTGCACTATCATCAGGCATTATGCGAATTTGACCCTACTATGATGCACTTCCACGATGCACAATGGGTAATGGACCACGTGTATAGTGAATTTCAACTATGCACGGTGCACCTTTATATTTGTAGTTCGACCATGCAATAAGCATTGTGTGCCTTGGTCTAGTGCAATTCCACTATGCATAATGTAACTTGGTATAGTGCTCTCTCACCTCCTTGTACTTTGAACCTTAGTATGGTGTACTTCCACTATGCACCTTGCACATTAGAATCATGTAGTTCCACCATTCATAAATGCACCGTGCCCTATGGTACAGTGCACTTTCATCATGTATTATGCAAATTTGACCCTACTATGATGCACTTCCACCATGCACAATGGGCAGTGGACCTGTGTATAGTGAATTTCCACTATGCACAACGCACCATTATATTATTTAGGTAGACCATGCAATAAGCATTATGTGCCTTGGTCTAGTGCAATTCCACTATGCATAATGTAACTTGGTATAGTGCTGCTCTCTCACCTCCTTGTACTTTGAACCTTAGTATGGTGTACTTCCACTATGCACCTTGCACATTAGAATCATGTAGTTCCACCATTCATAATGCACCGTGCCCTATGGTACGGTGCACTTTCATCATGCATTATGCGAATTTGACCCTAGAATAATGCACTTCCACCATGTACAACAGATAGTGGACCTGTGTATAGTGTATTTCCACTATACACAATGCACCTTTATATTTTGTAGTTCGACCATGCAATAAGCATTTGTGTGCCTTGGTCTAGTGCAATTCCACTATGCATAGAGTAACTTAGTATAGTGCTCTCTCACCTCCTTGTACTTTGCACCTTAGTATGGTGTACTTCCACTACGCACCTTGCACATTAGAATCATGTAGTTCCACCATTCATAATGCACCGTGCCCTATGGTACGGTGAACTTTAATCATGCATTATGCGAATTTGACCCTAGTATAATGCACTTCCTCCATGTACAATAGATAGTGGACCTGTGTATAGTGTATTTCCACTATGCGCAGTGCCCCTTTATATTTTGTAGTTCGACCATGCAATAAGCATTGTGTGCCTTGGTCTAGTGTAATTGCACTATGCATAATGTAACATGGTATAGTGCTCTCTCACCTCCTTGTACTTTGCACCTTAATATGGTGTACTTCCACTATGCACCTTGCACATTAGAATCACGTAGCTCCACCATCCACAATTCACCGTTCCCTATGGTATGGTGCACTTTCATCATCCATTATGCGAATTTGACCTAGTATAATGCACGTCCACCATGTACAATAGATAGTGGACCTGTGTATAGTGTCTTTCCACTGTGCGCAGTGCACCTTTATATTTTGTAATCCGACCATGCAATAAGCATTGTGTGCCTTGTTCTAGTGCAATTCCACTATGCATAATGTAACTTGGTATAATGCTCTCTCACCTCCATGTACTTTCAACCTTAGTATGGTGTACTTCCACTATGCACCTTGCACATTAGAATCATGTAGTTCCACCATTCACAATGCACCATGCCCTATGGTAAGGTGTAGTTTCATCATGCATTATGCGAATTTGAACCTAGTATGATACACTTTTACCATGTACAATAGATAGTGGACCTGTGTATAGTGTATTTCCACTATGCGCAGCGAAGCTTTATATTTTGTAGTTCGACCATGCAATAAGCATTGTGTGCCTTTTGTATAGTGCATTCCCACTATGCATAATGTAACTTGGTATAGTACTTCCACACCTCCTTGTACTTTGCACCTTAGTATGGTGTACTTCTACTATGCACCTTGCACATTAGAATCATGTAGTTCCAACATTCACAATACACTATTCCCTATGGTATGGTGCACTATCATCGAGCATTATGCGAATTTGACCCTACTATGATGCACTTCCACGATGCACAATGTGTAATGGATCCGTGTATAGTGAATTTCCACTATGCACAGTGCACCTTTATATTTTGTAGTTCGACCATGCAATAAGCATTGTGTGCCTTGGTCTAGTGCCATTCCACTATGCATAATGTAACTTGGTATAGTGCTCTCTCACCTCCTTATACTTTGAACCTTAGTATGGTGTACTTCCACTATGCACCTTGCACATTAGAATCATGTAGTTCCACCATTCATAATGCACCGTGCCCTATGGTACAGTGCACTTTCATCATGTATTATGCAAATTTGACCCTACTATGATGCACTTCCACCATGCACAATGGGCAGTGGACCTGTGTATAGTGAATTTCCACTATGCACAATGCACCATTATATTATATAGGTAGACCATGCAATAAGCATTATGTGCCTTGGTCTAGTGCAATTCCACTATGCATAATGTAAGTTGGTATAGTGCTCTCTCACCTCCTTGTACTTTGAACCTTAGTTTGGTGTACTTCCACTATGCACCTTGCACATTAGAATCATGTAGTTCCACCATTCATAATGTACCGTGCCCTATGGTACAGTGCACTTTCATCATGCATTATGCGAATTTGACCCTAGAATAATGCACTTCCACCATGTACAACAGATAGTGGACCTGTGTATAGTGTATTTCCACTATACATAATGCACCTTTATATTTTGTAGTTCGACCATGCAATAAGCATTTGTGTGCCTTGGTCTAGTGCAATTCCACTATGCATAATGTAACTTAGTATAGTGGTCTCTCACCTCCTTGTACTTTGCACCTTAGTATGATGTACTTCCACTATGCACCTTGCACATTAGAATCATGTATTTCAACCATTCACCATGCACAATGCTCTATGGTAAGGTGCTGTTTCATCAAGCATTATGCGAATTCGACCCTAGTATGATGCACTTCCAACATGCACAATGGATAGTGTACCTTATTATATTGAATTTCCACTATGCATAGTGCACCTTTATATTTTGAAGTTTGACCATGCAACAAGCATTGTATGCCTTGGTCTAGTGCAATTCCACTATGCATAATGTAATTTGGTATAGTGCTCTCTCACCTCGTACTTTGCACCTTAGTATGATGTTCTTCCACTATGCACCTTGCACATTAGAATCATGTAGTTCAACCATTCACAATGCACCATGCCCTATGGTAAGGTGCGATTTCATCATGCATTATGCGAATTTGAACCTAGTATGATACACTTCCACCATGTACAATTGATAGTGGACCTGTGTATAGTGTATTTCCACTATGCCCAGTGAAGCTTTATTTTGTAGTTCGACCATGCAATAAGCATTGTGTGCCTTTGTATAGAGCATTCCCACTATGCATAATGTAACTTGGTATAGTACTTTCACACCTCCTTGTACTTTGCACCTTAGTATGGTGTACTTCTACTATGCACCTTGCACATTAGAATCATGTAGTTCCAACATTCACAATACACTATTCCCTATGGTATGGTGCACTATCATCAGGCATTATGCGAATTTGACCCTACTATGATGCACTTCCACGATGCACAATGGGTAATGGGCACGTGTATAGTGAATTTCAACTATGCACAACGCACCTTTATATTATTTAGGTCGACCATGCAATAAGCATTGTGTGCCTTGGTATAGTGCATTCCCACTATGCATAATGTAACTTGGTATAGTGCTTTCACACCTCCTTGTAGTTTGCACCTTAGTATGGTGTACTTCCACTATGCACCTTGCACATTACAATCATATAGTTCCACCATTCATAATGCATCGTGCCCTATGGTACGGTGAACTTTAATCATGCATTATGCGAATTTGTCCCTAGTATAATGCACTTCCACCATGTACAATAGATAGTGGACCAGTGTATAGTGTATTTCCACTATGCGCAGTGCACCTTTATATTTTGTAGTCCTACCATGCAATAAGCATTGTGTTCCTTGGTCTAGTGCAATTACACTATGCATAATGTAACTTGGTATAGTGCTCTCTCCCCTCCATGTACTTTGCACCTTAGTATGGTGTACTTCCACTTTGCACCTTGCACATTAGAATCATCTAGTTCAACCATTCACAATGCACAATGCCCTATGGTAAAGTGCAGTTTCATCATGCATTATGCGAATTTGACCCTAGTATGATACACTTCCACCATGTACAATAGATAGTGGACCTGTGTATAGTGTATTTCCACTATGGGCAGTGCACCTTTATATTTTGTAGTTCGACCATGCAATAAGCATTGTGTGCCTTGGTATAGTGCATTCCCGCTATGCATAATGTAACTTGGTATAGTGCTTTCACACCTCCTTGTACTTTGCACCTTAGTATGGTGTACTTCCACTACGCACCTTGCACATTAGAATCATGTAGTTCCACCATTCATAATGCACCGTGCCCTATTGTACGGTGAACTTTAATCATGCATTATGCGAATTTGACCCTAGTATAATGCACTTCCACCATGTACAATAGATAGTGGACCTGTGTATAGTGTATTTCCACTATGCACAACGCACCTTTATATTTTGTAGTTCGACCATGCAATAAGCATTATGTGCCTTCGTCTAGTGCAATTCCACTATGCATAATGTAAGTTGGTATAGTGCTCTCTCACCTCCTTGTACTTTGCACCTTAGTATGGTGTACTTCCACTATGCACCTTGCACATTAGAATCACGTAGCTCCACCTTCCACAATTCACCGTTCCCTATGGTATGGTGCACTTTCATCATCCATTATGCGAATTTGACCCTAGTATAATGCACTTCCACCATGTACAATAGATAGTGGACCTATGTATAGTGTATTTCCACTGTGCGCAGTGCACCTTTATATTTTGTAATCCGACCATGCAATAAGCATTGTGTGCCTTGGTCTAGTGCAATTCCACTATGCATAATGTAACTTGGTATAATGTTCTGTCACCTCCATGTACTTTTAACCTTAGTATGGTGTACTTTCACTATGCACCTTGCACATTAGAATCATGTAGTTCCGACATTCATAACGCACCGTGCCCTATGGTACGGTGCACTTTCATCATGCATTATGTGAATTTGACCCTAGTATAATGCACTTCCACCATGTACAATAGATAGTGGACCTGTGTATAGTGTATTTCCATTATACATAATACACCTTTATATTTTGTAGTTCGACCATGCAATAAGCATTGTGTGCCTTGGTCTAGTGCAATTCCAATATCCATATTGTAACTTAGTATAGTGCTCTCTCACCTCCTTGTACTTTGCACCTTAGTATGGTGTACTTCCACAATGCACCTTGCACATTACAATCATGTAGTTCAACCATTCACAATGCACCATGCCCTATGGAAAGGTGCAGTTTCATTATGCATTATGCGAATTCGACCCTAGTATTATGCACTTCCACCATGTACAATAGACAGTGGACCTATGTATAGTGAATTTACACTATGCACAGTGCACGTTTATATTTTGCAGTTCGACCATGTAATAAGTATTGTGTGCCTTGGTCTAGTGCAATTCCACAATGCATAATGTAAGTTGGTATAGTGCTCTTTCCCCTGCTTGTACTTTGCACGTTAGTATTGTGTACTTCCACTATGCACCCTACAGATTAGAATCACGTAGCTCCACCATCCACAATTAACCGTTCCCTATGGTATGGTGCACTTTCATCATCCATTATGCGAATTTGACCTGGGTATGATGCACTTCCTACATGCACAATGGATAGTGGACCTTATTATAGTGAATTTCCACTATGGACAGTGCACCTTTATATTTTGGAGGTCGACCATGCTGTAAGCATTGTGTTCCTTGGTATAGTGCATTTCGACTATGCATAATGTAACTTTGTATAGTGCTCTCTCACCTCCTTGTACTTTGCACCTTAGTATGATGTTCTTCCACTATGCACCTTGCACATTAGAATCATGTAGTTCAACCATTCACAATGCACCATGCCCTATGGTAAGGTGCAGTTTCATCATGCATGATGCGAATTTGACCCTAGTATGATACACTTCCACCATGTACAATAGATAGTGGACCTGTGTATAGTGTATTTCCACTATGCACAGTGAAGCTTTATATTTTGTAGTTCGACCATGCAATAAGCATTGTGTGCGCTTGTATAGTGCATTCCCACTATGCATAATGTAACTTGGTATAGTGCTTCCACACCTCCTTGTACTTTGCACCTGAGTATGGTGTACTTCCACTATGCACCTAACCCATTAGAATCATGTAGTTCCGACATTCATAACGCACCGTGCCCTATGGTACGGTGCACTTTCATCATGCATTATGTGAATTTGACCCTAGTATGATGCACTTCCACCATGTACAATAGATAGTGGACCTGTGTATAGTGTATTTCCATTATACACAATACACCTTTATATTTTGTAGTTCGACCATGCAATAAGCATTGTGTGCCTTGGTCTAGTGCAATTCCAATATCCATATTGTAACTTAGTATAGTGCTCTCTCACCTCCTTGTACTTTGCACTTTAGTATGGTGTACTTCCACTATGCACTTTGCACATTAGATTCATGTAGCCCCACCATACACAATGCCCCGTGCCCTATCGTAAGGTGCAGTTTCATTATGCATTATGCGAATTCGACCCTAGTATTATGCACTTCCACCATGTACAATAGACAGTGGACCTATGTATAGTGAATTTACACTATGCACAGTGCACGTTTATATTTTGCAGTTCGACCATGTAATAAGTATTGTGTGCCTTGGTCTAGTGCAATTCCACAATGCATAATGTAACTTGGTATAGTGCTCTCTCACCTCCTTGTATTTTGCACCTTAGTATGGTGTATTTCCACTATGCACCTTACTCTTTAGAATCATGTAGCTCCACCATCCACAATGCTCCGTGCCCTATGGTGTGGTTCACTTTCATCATGCATTATGCGAATTTGACTTGGGTATGATGCACTTCCAACATGCAGAATGGATAGTGGAACTTATTATAGTCAATTTCCCCTATACACAGTGCACTTTTTTATTTTGTAGGTCGACCATGCAATATGCACTGTGTGCCTTGGTATAGTGCATTTCCACTTTGCATAATGTAACTTGGTATAGTGCTCTCTCACCTCCTTGTACTTTGCACCTTAGTATGATGTACTTCCACTATGCACCTTGCACATTAGAATCATGAAGCTCCACCATCCAAAATGCACTGTGTCCTATGGTGTGGTGCACTTTCATCATGCATTTTACGAATTTGACCCGGGTATGATGCACTTCCGACATGCACAATGGATAGTGGACCTCATTACTGTGAATTTCCCCTATACACAGTGCACCTTTATATTTTGTAGTCCGACCATGCAATAAGCATTGTATGCGTTGGTCTAGTGCAATTCCACTATGCATAATGTAATTTGGTATAGTGCTCTCTCACCTCGTACTTTCCACCTTAGTATGATATTCTTCCACGATGCACCTTGCACATTAGAATCATGTAGTTCAACCATTCACAATGCACCATGCCCTATGGTAAGGTGTAGTTTCATCATGCATTATGCGAATTTGACCCTAGTATGATACACTTCCACCATGTACAATAGATAGTGGACCTGTGTATAGTGTATTTCCACTATGCGCAGTGAAGCTTTATATTTTGTAGTTCGACCATGCAATAAGCATTGTATGCCTTAGTCTAGTGCAATTCCACTATGCATAATGTAAGTTGGTATAGTGCTCTCTCACCTCCTTGTACTTTGCACCTTAGTATGGTGTACTTCTACTATGCACCTTGCACATTAGAATCATGTAGGTCCAACATTCACAATACACTTGTTCCCTATGGTATGGTGCACTATCATCATGCATTATGCGAATTTGACCCTACTATGATGCACTTCCACGATGCACAATGGGTAATGGACCTGTGTATAGTGAATTTCCACTATGCACAGCGCACCTTTATATTATTTAGGTCGACCATGAAATAAGCATTGTGTGCATTGGTATACTACATTCCCACTATGTATAATGTAACTTGGTATAGTGCTTTCACACCTCCTTGTAGTTTGCACCTTAGTATGGTGTACTTCCACTATGCACCTTGCACATTAGAATCATATAGTTCCACCATTCATAATGCACCGTGCCCTATGGTACGGTGAAATTTAATCATGCATTATGCGAATTTGTCCCTAGTATAATGCACTTCCACCATGTACAATAGATATTGGACCAGTGTATAGTGTATTTCCACTATGCGCTATGCACCTTTATATTTTGTAGTCCGACCATGCAATAAGCATTGTGTGCCTTGGTCTAGTGCAATTCCACTATGCATAATGTCACTTGGTATAGTGCTCTCTCCCCTCCTTGTACTTTGCACCTTAGTATGGTGTACTTCCACTTTGCACCTTGCACATTAGAATCATCAAGTTCAACCATTCACAATGCACAATACCCTATGGTAAGGTGCAGTTTCATCATGCATTATGCGAATTTGACCCTAGTATTATATACTTCCACCATGTACAATAGATAGTGGACCTGTGTATAGTGTATTTCCACTATGCGCAGTGAAGCTTTATATTTTGTAGTTCGACCATGCAATAAGCATTGTATGCCTTAGTCTAGTGCAATTCCACTATGCATAATGTAAGTTGGTATAGTGCTCTCTCACCTCCTTGTACTTTGCACCTTAGTATGGTGTACTTCTACTATGCACCTTGCACATTAGAATCATGTAGGTCCAACATTCACAATACACTGTTCCCTATGGTATGGTGCACTATCATCATGCATTATGCGAATTTGACCCTACTATGATGCACTTCCACGATGCACAATGGGTAATGGACCTGTGTATAGTGAATTTCCACTATGCACAGCGCACCTTTATATTATTTAGGTCGACCATGAAATAAGCATTGTGTGCATTGGTATACTACATTCCCACTATGTATAATGTAACTTGGTATAGTGCTTTCACACCTCCTTGTAGTTTGCACCTTAGTATGGTGTACTTCCACTATGCACCTTGCACATTAGAATCATATAGTTCCACCATTCATAATGCACCGTGCCCTATGGTACGGTGAAATTTAATCATGCATTATGCGAATTTGTCCCTAGTATAATGCACTTCCACCATGTACAATAGATATTGGACCAGTGTATAGTGTATTTCCACTATGCGCTATGCACCTTTATATTTTGTAGTCCGACCATGCAATAAGCATTGTGTGCCTTGGTCTAGTGCAATTCCACTATGCATAATGTCACTTGGTATAGTGCTCTCTCCCCTCCTTGTACTTTGCACCTTAGTATGGTGTACTTCCACTTTGCACCTTGCACATTAGAATCATCAAGTTCAACCATTCACAATGCACAATACCCTATGGTAAGGTGCAGTTTCATCATGCATTATGCGAATTTGACCCTAGTATTATATACTTCCACCATGTACAATAGATAGTGGACCTGTGTATAGTGTATTTCCACTATGCGCAGTGCACCTTTATATTTTGTAGTTCGACCATGCAACAAGCATTGTGTGCCTTGGTCTAGTGCAATTCCACTATGCATAATGTAAGTTGGTATAGTGCTCTTTCACCTCCTTGTACTTTGCACATTAGTATTGTGTACTTCCACTATGCACTTTGCACATTAGATTCATGTAGCCCCACCATCCACGATGCACCGTGCCTTATGGTAAGGTGTAGTTTCATCATGCATTATGCGAATTTTACCCTAGTATGATGCCCTTCCACCATGTAAAATAGACAGTGGACCTGTGTCTAGTGAATTTCCACTATGCACAGTGCACCTTTATATTTTGTAGGTCGACCATGAAATAAAAATTGTATGCCTTGGTATAGTGCAATTCCACTATGCATAATGTAACTTGGTATAGTGCTCTCTCCCCTCCTTGTACTTTGCACCTTAGTATGGTGTACTTCCACTATGCACCTTACACATTAGAATCATGTAGTTCAACCATACACAATGCCCCGTGCCCTATCGTAAGGTGCAGCTTCATCAAGCATTATGCGAATTTGACCCTAGTATGATGCACTTCCACCATATACAATAAATAGTGGACCTGTGTCTAGTGAATTTTCACTATGTACAGTACACCTTTATATTTTATAGCTCGACCATGCAACAAGCATTGTGTGCCTTGGTCTAGTGCAATTCCACTATGCATAATGTAACTTGGTATAGTGCTCTCTCACCTCCTTGTATTTTGCACCTTAGTATGGTCTATTTCCACTATGCACCTTACTCTTTAGAATCATGTAGCTCCACCATCCACAATGCTCCGTGCCCTATGGTGTGGTTCACTTTCATCATGCATTATGCGAATTTGACTCGGGTATGATGCACTTCCAACATGCAGAATGGATAGTGGAACTTATTATAGTGAATTTCCCATATACACAGTGCACTTTTTTATTTTGTAGGTCGACCATGCAATATGCACTGTGTGCCTTGGTATATTGCATTTCCACTTTGCATAATGTAACTTGGTATAGTGCTCTCTCACCTCCTTGTACTTTGCACCTTAGTATGGTGTACTTTCACTATGCACCTTACACATTAGAATCATGAAGCTCCACCATCCAAAATGCACTGTGTCCTATGGTGTGGTGCACTTTCATCATGCATTATACGAATTTGACCCGGGTATGATGCACTTCCGACATGCACAATGGATAGTGGACCTCATTACTGTGAATTTCCCCTATACACGGTGCATCTTTATATTTTGTAGGTCAACCATGCAATAAGCGCTGTGTGCCTTGGTATAGTGCATTTCTACTATGCATAATGTAACTTTGTATAGTGCTTTCTCACCACCTTGTACTTTGCACCTTAGTATGGTTTACTTCCACTATGTACCTTACACATTAGAATCATGTAGTTCAACCATTCACAATGCACCGTGCCCTATGGTAAGGTGCACTTTCATCATGCATTATGTGAATTTGACCCTAGTATGATGCACTTCCACCATATACAATAGATAGTGGACCTGTGTATAGTGTATTTCCACTATACATAGTGCACCTTTATGTTTTGTAGTTCAACCATGCAATAAGCATTGTGTGCCTTGAGGAATCATGGTATTCAGTTTCGTGTACTAGCTAAAGCGTTACGTTTGTCTGGTGGATGTGAAGAAGTAAACCATTATCTCGGCAATAATGAGCCAAGCTAGTAATAGTGGTGAATCCCCCTGTTAGGTAGTCGTGCATTATGATAGGAACTCCCAATTCTCTGGCAAATAAAGCCCTTTTGACCATTTCTTCGCATGTACCCGCGGTAGCATTTAAATAATGCCCTTAGATTTCCCCTGTTTCGACCTGTGCTTTTTAAATTGCTTCGGCACAAAATAAGAAACTGTCTTTGCAACGCATAAATGGTTGGGAGTTCACGTTTTCCTCATCTTTGGTAAAATAAAGTCCATCACGGAGACATTCATAAATAGCTCTACCATAATTCTTAGCAGTTAATCCCAGTTTTGGTTTAATAGTACAGCCCAATAGGGGGCGACCATACTTGTTCAATTTATCACTCTCAACTTGAATATCGTGAGGTGGGCCTTGGAAAGTTTTAGAATAAGACGGTTTGATGTCCATGACTTGTAGAGCAACGTTGAAAGTGCAGGGGGCAATTCTATAGTGCCCATAATTTTCCCTTCTCACCCCATCGAAGGCTTTGACTATCATGGTGCTCACCCATAATCTGGAGTTCTTGCATTCCTACTTCCCGGGATATCTACATTCCACAACCCCATTTTCAAGTCCCCATCTCCTTAAACTTAAAGTAAAGGCCAGTAGCACCCACCTCTAAAAGGCCATGGGACTGTTTATACAGAGAGAGTAGCAAAGGCATGTGATCCAAACCGGGTTTGGTCTTTCCCGCCTATCCTCTTTTCCCACGACCGCTCTATTTTCTTTCTTTGAAGAATTCGCTTTTCTTCAATTATAAATAAATAATGGCTACTCTTCTTTTTTGTCGATCGAGCCGCTTTCCCCCATTCCACTCGTCCAGCACTCTTCGCGAACTTGTACAATCGAAGCCACAAAGATAGAAGTAATAAGGGAAGGGGGGAGGGAAGCCTAGGGAGCTTTATAAGGCCGCTCACTACATAAGCTGCTGGCGGAGAAAGCTCGAAGAGCTTCCCTTCATTCGCTTCGCGGGAGCCGCACAACACATAGCTGGAAGTCAGAGGGCCCATACTACCTGCCTAACCCTTCGCTCCGAGGGACTGTAGATCGGAAAGCGCCTCCTAAACCATCTCAAGAAGGGAAGGGGCCTATGTATTTTCATAACCTCTGCAGATTTTACCCTATCTACACCCGGAGCCAATCTCCTATCGGTCCTGCCATCACGCCGCGTAACGAGAGCTCGTGTGGAACCTTTTCTTTCGGCGTAACCTGCGGTGGAGCATAAAAAAAGATTACGGTCGCGTAATAAGGGCCGGAAGTACAAGTAAACTCGGCCAAAATATGACACCCGAAGGACCCGCCCCTTCTTCTTCAGTAAAGCCGACCCCTTTTTCGCCAGTGCTGACGCAGTTCACACGTAGATAAGGAAAGCAAAATACTAGTGGGGGAGAATGGGGGCCGGTGCCTTTCTTTTACGGCCTAAACTCCTATTTTTCAGCCTTGGGGAACTACTGCTCGGTCGGGGGCTTGGGCCTACCTATCCCGATAGGACCTTATAAAGGAACGAGAGCTGTTGAGAAGTTCCATATTGCCGAGCCGAAGGGCAGCACTTCTTTACATGCTCGTAGTATATCACGTCATCTCGTCCCCCTTTGCATTGAAGAGTACCTATGCACTATGTTCCGGTTCACCGATAAGGAAGATAGAGTTGAGGTGGGGGTCTACGGTGTGATGCTCAAGTATGACCCGGGGAGATGCATGCTAACTATGGGTAGGAAACGGGAACCATTATGTAAATAACTTCGGGGGATTACGGATCTCTTATACTACCATCGATCAATAGAGCGGAACAACCGAAAAAGAAGTGAAGTTAGAAAGCCGTATGATATGATAGATGGTAACTATCTTGTATGGTTCGGGGGGTAATCGGCGTACGTACTCTGATCATTGGGGGGGAATCTTTGGCTCTATCGAACATACAGGGAATTGGAGGTAGCATTTTATCAATGTTAAGTCATGGACTGGTTTCTTCAGCCCTTTTTCTATGTGTTGTTGTTCTATATGATCGACATAAGACTCGACTTGTTAGATATTACGGAGGTTTAGTGAGCACCATGCCGAATCTCTCTACAATTTTCTTCTCTTCTACTTTGGCCAATATGAGTTCACCCGGTATTAGTAGCTTTAACGGGGAATTTCCCATCTTAGTAGGAGCTTTCCAAAGAAATAGCTTAATAGCCACATTAGCAGCGCTTGGGATGATTTTAGGCGCGACCTATTCTCTTTGGCTATTTAAAACCCGATTTCCTCCATAAATTCTCCGATTCAAATGGCAGAGAAGTTTCCATCTTTTTACCTTTACTTGTTGGAGGGGCGACCGTCCGTTGAACTACCAAAGAAAAAAAGGGTAAACCAATGTAATCATGACATTGTAGGTGCTTGCGATGGGACGCATGCTACTTTTCGTTCTTGGTTTGGGTGGCATAGCCCGTTGCAGAAGTCCCCCCTTTTTTGATCCATTTCTTTAGTCTTTAGGGAGCCGAAGCTTTACTTTACTAAAAATATAAGGCTCGCGGGGGGGGGGGGGGGGGGGTGCGCTCACGTTTTTTGGCCGAGTCGTATCTTTGCCGGGTGGGACCGAGAGAAAGAAAGGACGGGGGGCAACCATGCATGGTACTTCTTGACCGTGTCTCCGAGGGACGGTTGAACGAGCGACTCATGAATCTTGCCGGGTTAGACGAGCCAATAACTCGAACGCGTTCGGTCTTTTTTGAGCAAGAATCACGGCCTTACCTTCACCATGATACGGACTCCAAGTTCTTATGGCGAGCACGAGGAGATTTCTCATCAATATGATGATGGGAATGGAAACCGGAAGCACGATTGGGTTCTTCGTGGCCCAAGATAATTAAACCATCGGTAACAATAACGTAAGCATGAGACTTTTTGGTAGTACCGGTGAACCGGATGGCCGCGGCGAAGGAATGCGGGACGGAGGACTCGTAGTATCTCTAACGATCCGGAAAAAGCGAAAGACCCCCTAACGTAATTCGAATGGGGGCTGACCGCTAGGCCCACTCGGCCTCGCCCTTCGTAGGATCGAAAGACCCTCAATTCTCGGATCGGTCGAGACTTTGTTCCTTTGGTTGCGAGCCGGAGCCGCCATAGCTTATGGCTAGAGCAAGAGGGGGCCCCAACGAAAGAACGCAAGGATAACGAGCGCGGAGCCCGGCAAGCGGGCAAGTGCTTAGTAGGCCAAGAGCCCCGAGAACCGGGCGGGGCACTCGACGAAAGGGGGGCACACTGAGCAAGTACGATAAATTATCCCCGCCCCGCTTTATTAAAAGCAAGGACCTATGGAAGTCGGGGCTCGTCCCCGGTCAATATTGGATCAAACAATAGGGGAAAAGATCGTATAGTTCCCTACCGAGACAACATAAAGTCTCAACGGATCCTCAGTGCGCTGGGCATATCTCTTCCGTGCGTCTTTCTCGTGGCGGAAATAGAACAACGGGGAAAGACCCGGCCAACCAGCCCAGGGCTCGAGGGCAATCTTTATTTAAAAGAGAATGGGGAGTGAATAGAAAGGCTTCCGTTTCCGTTCTTGGTTTGGGGGCTTTCTGTTGGTCTCCTCTCGATCTTATTCATAGTTGGGAAGGAGGAAGGAGTCTAAATCAATGGACATTAATGAACCATCATTGATGGACGTTGCACATGACACGATCAAATCGACTCAAGATCCTTCGTTAATAGAGGTTGCTTACTCTCCCTAGTAGCGAAGGAAAAGGGCAGGGCTTTTTTCGTAGTAATAGTGGGCGGGTCTCATGAGATCTATGCCGGCCGTCGGAATCAAATGAAGGTTGAAGGACCATTCGATTCATTAAGGGACATAGCGGCGCCCTCGCCGGCGCCATTCGAGAACCTAGCGGCGGCGGGCCCGAATTCGGATCGGACCGGACTCTTCTTTCTTTGAGTTGCTCCCACGCGGACCGAGAAGAGAAGATCTTAGTTGTCCCTGGGCTGGACAGACAAGTATGTAGAGATCTTCGTGGGGCCGAGGAGGGAATCTTAATCGATCTTTTCTAGGATTCCTTATTACGCCACGCGCGAAGATCTTTCCATTGATAGATAAGAACTCTCCCCCCTTGAACAGACTCTTAAAGGTTAGGTTACTACCTGCCTCTACGGAAGAGGTGTGTGTACTTTGTACCGCCCAGAGGTCATATAGAACGAAACCCGGAGCGATAAGAACGAAAAGGTGGGTGTGGCCACAGCTACAACTACTGGCGCTTCAAAAGGCTTAGGGCGCTACTTCTTGCCTTCGGGCGAGCTACTTCGTAGATTTAAATATGCTCGACCTTTGGGAGAGGTTTAGAATATACTCGACCAATAGGGTTCAGAGAGATAGGCCCTTCCTTTGGTACTTCGGTAGGGTCGGACGGCTTTGTTTGCCCTAGCTTGGCGAATCACATCCCCGCGCAACGACATTCTTTGTGCGCCCCTTACCGTTCTCGCTCAGTGTTTGCAACGGCGGGGGAGGCAGTCGTAGAAGCGAAGCCTATTGCCGCGCCGACCATCAAATACGAAATTTTTCCCCTTCTCAAAGATTTGATGGAATGGTCCAGCCCACCTAAGAGCGCTTATGTCATATGGGAACTCATGGCCGGAAACAATCCTTATGGTTTTTTATATCCGGTAGGAATAATAAGAATAAAAGTCCGGGTTGGTTGGTGAGCCTAGTGATAGGAGACTATCTAGCTTGGTTCAGAGAGCACTTGTTGGGTGAAATATTTTTTTGTTGCTAAATGTTACGGCCTAAATGCTGAACTATTGACCCTACTTGTTCGGATGGGTGTTTACCCCAAAGTGTTCCCGCACCGCATGCATACATCCGTAAGTAACTTAGTGCAACATGGCAAATTTCATTGAGAGGAATCAGAAAAGAAAAGAAAAATGGGTCAACATCTTAATGTGTATTTGAGCTCTATGCACGTGGAATACTCCTTTCCCTTTCTTCTAAATAGGCCCGTCACAGTGTGTCAAAATTTTTTTTTCCTTCTTTACTCAGAAAAAGGGGGAGCTATTTGGCTTGATCAGAGGAGCGTGTGAAAGGCTTGCGGATCTCCCTCCTTTTCTTAAGGCAAGATATCGCTCTTCTCCCGAAGTAGATAGCGGAAAACTGCTGTAAAAGGTGCCTTCCTTCCCTCTCAAATGCTTCTCTCTGGCTATCTTTCCCTCCCCTTCTTCCTCTGTTTCTGGATATTCCTCATCACCTTCCTCAAGATTCTCCTCCTCCTCTACGAGATCACCCCACGGGTCGGGTGGGTATGGAACCACCACGTTGATGCCATAGATTAAACCATGCCTATCATACTTTCTTTCAGCCTATGTGCCTCGTGGAGAACTTCCTGAACCTTGGAATTACATGTACTTTAAGCTCACCAATAACCTCTGGTCGAAGCATCCCGTAGAGATTCGATACAACCTCTCTAAGTCTTGCAAAAACAAATAACCATCGGTGCTCATCCGGAGGGTAACATCCGTGACCATTGTCCACCGCCCGCCCATGTATATATCCCGTAATTATGCTTTGTCGATCGATTCTCGTCGTAGGGCACGGGCCGGCTCAACGACACGGGCTTGAGCCGTCCGTAACAATGCTGCACATTTCGATGATCTACTTGTTTGGCTTGCCACCGTTGTACGAGTTTGTCTTTCATGGCATTGCTTTCCCCCATCCGTGCACTAAGCCTCTCAATTGTCTGTAGGGAATAGGCTTTGCGATACCATATTCTTCATCATCTGTCTCCTATCCTTTGCTTTATCCCTCCAATAGTTCAGCTCATCCCACATCTTGGAGGTTCCCTCTTCATACCTCGTCAATGCTGCTCGGGCCATTTCAGCATTCTTGGTTTCTCTTTCCAGGTTAGTGTGCAAAACATCAACAATTCGACCCCATGTCTTCTTCTCTTCTTTTATCTTTTAGAGCTTCAACTTCAATCTTCCCTAAAGTGAAGGAAAGAATCTGAGGGGAAAAGCCCCTAGCTGTAATAGTAGCGGTTAGTCTTTTCTTTTTGTTGTTACAGAAGCAATAGGCTTAGATTGGCGTGATAGCTTGAAGAAGGAGTACCGGGCTCAAGGCCCTTCTTATTTGAGTTTTACTCTGCTAGAACTGGCTTCTGTTTTGGATGGCACTTCTCTATGGAATCTTGTTCTTACAGCCGTCCTAAAGAGCTATACGACGTCACAGATCAAGCTTTGCGAGTTGTTTATTTCCAAAACGAAAGATCCTACCTTTTTTTCTTTGACTCTATATAACGATCTTTAGAGGGTGGTAACCCTATATCTTTAGCTTCCACTTTCCCATCAGATGCTTTTATAGCTTCTTGAAAGGGGGTCTGGATCCTGTTGCCAAAGCTCATAATTCCGGGTTTCGTATATCAATGCTTAACGATTAGTGTTAAGGGTGGTCGAAGATCAGGCTTGACTAACCGACTTCATTGAAGGCGCATTTCTGGGTGGTGTGGAAAAAGAGGAGTATTAGCAGAAGTAAAGAAGGGAAAACCCATAGATTGAATAGAGGTGCCATCAAGGTTGTAAATTTTGGAGATAAAGTCAGCGTTTAATAAAGATGCAGGGGGTTGAATCACAACAGAATTGTCAGTAAAGGCTCTCTCCCCCTCGGCAAGTAGAGTGACTTCAGCCCAACTAACTTCCTAAGAATTTCGTAGTCGGCGATTGTGAAAAAGATAAGTCTTTAGAGCCTCAAAGGTTTTTTCTTTAAACTTCCTTTTTACTGGAGCGGTCTTCATCTGGTGTATATTCATTAGTTGGGAGGAGGCTAACCATATGAGGAGCCCTACCACTAGGACTTGTTGAAGCAACAAGTTGGTATGGCCCATTTCATACCTAATCCCATGGACATATCTGATCATTGAATGGGGCCCTCCACAGGGATAGATACCCGAGTTAGGTATCAGTCCCACATACCGATCATTAGTACAACGACCTGTCATATCACCCAGATGGCATGATAAGATGTTTCGATACCAATGCAGTTAGTCTCATGCATTCTGGACTGGATATGGCCCACCTATATTCCGAGGTCACTAGTTTACAATTTCACCAACCTTTCTCATATCCATTTTTTACGAGCAAGGGATAAAGGCCAGACAGTAATCACGCTACTGACAATTGGATAGTACCCCTTCCATTGGAGGATATACTGGGTGGAGAGTGATAAATATGAGAAAAGCCTACTTACTAGCCTCCGTGATAGGATACCACTTAGGCGGATGCTAGGGATTGGTGAGTTAGGGCAGCAAGGGATGGTAGGCAGTATTGGTAATATCGTATAGAAATAGAAGATCCACGCCTTTCGACTCCCATGTCTTTCTTGGTTGGTTTTACCAACCGGCGATTTCGGACAAGTCTTTCTTCATTTTTAGAGCAAGAAGCGGAACAAGAAGAAAGCTTTCTTTTGTTTAACCAATTTACAAAAATTGTCAAGTACCTCCAACCCGAGAAAACCAGCCACATAGGAAAGTTAATCTTTTACTTAATTAAGTTAATTAAAAAGATTATAAAGTGTTTATTAAGCATAGATAGCTTAATTAAAAACGTAGATAGCTATTTTCAGCTAAAAATTAGGAAAATAAAAAACGATGACGGCGCAAAATGGTGGCCTTTCTAATTTTATTTGTATTCGTGTGATTATTTCTTTATTCATTGCCTTTCGACTCCCATGTCTTTCTTGGTTTCAACCCAAGCGGTCATTTCCTTCTTCCTAAATTGGGAGAGCAATAATAAGTCTCCCTTTTTTAGGGGGTGAGCAGAGCAGTCAAAGAAGGAAGGAAAGCAAATGCATTATTGGTTAAATAAGTGGAATTCCGCCCATGACTTAATATATGGCGATTTTCGGGTTAACGAATAGTTATTCCTCACAATTGCTCCTTGTGATGCAGCGGAACCATGGCAATTAGGATCTCAAGACGCAGCAACACCTATGATGCAAGGAATAATGGACTTACATCACGATATCTTTTTCTTCCTCATTCTTATTTTGGTTTTCGTATTAAGGATCTTGGTTCGCGCTTTATGGCATTTCCACTATAAAAAAAATCCAATCCCGCAAAGGATTGTTCATGGAACTACTATCGAGATTCTTCGGACCATATTTTCGAGTATCATCCCTATGTTCATTGCTATACCATCATTTGCTCTCTTATACTCAATGGACGAGGTAGTAGTAGATCCAGCCATTACTATCAAAGCTATTGGACATCAATGGTATCGGACTTATGATTATTTAGACTATAACAGTTCTGATGAACAGTCACTCACTTTTGACGGTTATAAGTTTATGAAAAGATTTGGAGTTGGGTTAATCGGGTTTTTTTAAGGGGGAAAAGAAAGGGGGGTGCCAAACTAATCTATGTTTTATTTTATTATATTGGTGTGTTTTGGGGACCTTCCTCGAGTGTAAAATGTGATGTTGTACTCGGTCGTTTAAATCGGATCTCTATTTCGGTAGAACGAGAAGGAGTTTACTATGGTAAGTGCAGTGAGATTTGTGGAACTAATCATGCCTTTATGCGTGCGCCCGGAAACATAGGCCGATCGCTAAGCCCCCTCCGGCTCGCCCGCACCACCCCGGGTGCGAGCCACCCGAGAAGCAAGCTATTACAGTGAGCGGCTGGAGCTGTAGGGAGCCAAGAAGCAAGGCAGTAGATAAGATAGAAGAAGGGGCCAGGCTCCCCGTAGAGCAGAGGAGACGGTTAGGATAACGAACTTGAAAAAACGTGAGCGGCCGGCGCGCGAGTGGTTAGTGGCCAATAGCGCCCTAGTTCTTGGCATTCCTCTCTGCGGCTGGCACTCGAGGAACCACGGGGCACTCCATACAGAGCAAGCAAGTCTTAGGGATGAGACGCCCGCGCAAGGACCTAATTTCTCATTAGGAGGTCAAACCAAGGACCTATGGAAGTCGGGGCTACCCCGTCCCCATGGGCAACGCAATAGTGTCCTGAGGGAGGAGTTTAGAGGCCTTATAGTAGCACATACTTCTTTCTTTTTCTGGGTCATGCGAAGGGGGCCAGTCCAAGATCGTATCGTTCCTCTACAACGACAACGGACGCTCTCAACGGCTAGGCGCCACTATCTTTCCGAGTTATTCCGGCTTCTTCATGATTTTTGTCTTGCGGTGAACAAAAAAAGAGGGCCGTTTCAACGGAAGGAGAGGGACCCGCAACGGCGAGACTAGCGACCCTCTTCTTGTTTGTTCCTAGCCGTATGTTACGAGTCTGGGAAGCCTGGAATCCTAAATATGAGGGATCCAATAGAGATAGAGAAGGGCTAAAGGGCTTCCGCTCGTAGGATCGAAAGACCCTATCATGGATCGGTCGAGCTACTTCATTCCTCTCCCTATTGGTCTACTTCGTGCCTTCAGGCGAGCATATTCTAACCTTTGTTCGAGCTACTGCGTAATCTCCCCCCTCTTCCCGATCAAGATAGATGGGAAGGAGCCCTATCAAGTAAAGGCCATAACCAGCCTCTTTATTTATGTACGTACACCTTTTTCGGGGTGGGCCACCCTTCCTTCGCTAACCCGGCCATTTCCGAACTTGTCTTTCCCACCCCATGCAATTCAATGGAGGACTTCTTCAATTCTTGTGATTCCCTCGCTCCCTTAGCTTATTCTTATTTTATTATATTATTCCAAACCTTAGCTCGGCAAAATAGGCTCAATAATATCTTTCTTCGATAGACCGGTCCGGCGCTCCGCGTGGTTATATTCGTGTTTCGACTGGCCGGTCATTATGGATAACGTGGCATGGGGAGGCAAAGGGGAGAGCAACATAGAAGCTTCGTAGACTCGAAAAATCGCTCTGCTTATAGAATAGAATGCATGCAAAGTAGCTTGCTTACTCTATGCATAGCGTTCGTTGGCGACAAGGAAGGAGGCATTGGAAAGACTAGAAGACAGACCATACTAAAGTAAAGAGGCATTCATTCAGGAAGCGACTAGTCGCTTCTGGTGAAGCTTAACGAAGGTCGACCACTACATAGAGAGATCCATTTACCCGTCAAGAGCTATCGCTCATGCCGTCGAGGCGGCGCGAGGAGCTCGACTTATGGTTTCCAAGCCTGGCGGCGCAAAGCGAAGGGATTGGATTTAACCTATGATCTGATCAGTGGGCAGCCATAGTTTACTTTTTTGTGGTGTTGTTGAAAGCGAATTTTGAAGTAGGCCTCGCTTTTCGGAACTGGGAGCAACTCACACTATGGTAGAGGAGGTGTCATGAAGATCTAGGAGTGTGAGCAGTACGAGCTGAAAGGCTCCCATACCGTTTGGAGGGTAGGGGGCATAGATACCAAACAAACCTGACCCCTATCTATCATCGTAGAAGCTGTTCCTGGGAAAGATTATGGTGATCGGGTATCCAATCAATTAATCCCAAAAACCGGGGAAGCTTAAGTGGAAAGGAAAGAATAGGGTGAGGGAAAAGGCTTTTTTAATTTAATTGAAGGCTTCACTCGCTCGCTCTAACACACTCATTTAGTAGACAGGGAGTGGAGCGCATAAGCCCCTTTAGAGATAGAGATAGGGGGGACGACTACATGAGCTCGTAAGTAAAGTACGGAAAGAGCCTTGTCTACGAAGCGGAGTGACCTCGTCTTGCTTGCTTCTAGCGAAGCTTAACAAACTAGAGAATAGGCTTGTTTATGGTAGGAAGACTACTTTTTAGGCCGACCACTACAATTGAGCGATAGCGAAGCCAAGCCGTATAAGGGCGAGCAGCTCGTATAGCGAGTCAAGGAATAGCAAACGGCCTACTTATAGCCCTCTTTTTCTCGGGGGACTTCAATGGGTCTTACAAGCTAAAAAAAAAGAAAATTCTTTAGTTTCCCTACGCCCCAAGTATAAGACTCTAAAGCAAAGGGGAATGAATTCTATTACTTGATTGACATTAATGATATGTGTACCACACCGAAGAAGCAATATGCCGATATGCTTGATGTACCGGCCAAGCGCTCGACCGTATACAAGTATAAGGGATTCGCCTTTTCCTCGGACAAAAGAAAAACGGATTTCACAGACAACCGGGAACGGAAGCCCGACATAGATATTGATTTGAATAAAGGAACTGAAACCGGTACCAGAAACCAAACAAGAGATGGAATTCCAGATTGAACAGATGACCGACCTACAATAAGATGAAAATATAATTCCATATTCCATTCTCTAAGACGAACTAAAGGGATGTCTCTAAGTAGCCAAGGCCAAGAGCAAGCAGGAGTAGAGAAGGATTCGATAAAGAGAATGTGAGTGGTTGGTTCAGGCGGAACCGAGATTTCGGGTTCATCCGACATAGTATCTACAATGGGAGATTTCAAATTCGGGAGTGTAACTTCTTCTACACGAACCGGTCGGCGAGATGGGCGGACCCGGGACGGCTTCAAGGGTGGTAACTTTCTTTCGAGATGGAATGATGTTAAAAAAATACCTCCCAACTCCTAAGTCTAATAGCAATTTTGTCGACTCTTTCGTACCTAACTAGGTTTTTTTCTTTCGCTATAGAATTCCCCGATAACTCGCTTTGGGACTCAAACAAAATTCCTCACTCAAATGGCACCGGAACGAAGGCTACTTTAGCCAAAAACGGATTTCACTCATCTTAGCCGGAATGTGCCCTCACTCTCTTTCGACAATGGCCGAGCGCTAACAAAGTGAAGAACTTATCCTCGCAGCTTGACTTGCTTGCGGGAACTTCGGATATCTCTTTTGCCTTTTTAAATCCAATTGCAACTCACACCCTGTGGTAGGTAACGACTCATGGGAGGGGTTGACAGATAGAGATAACCCACTAGGAACTCGTACTATAAATATGATGTTACCCTTTGGGGCGAGACGTCACACTTATTACCTCCCGGTAAAGGAGACTAGGCAAGAGACGCGAGGAACCGGTCGGGATCAATAGCAAGGGCAACCACTATTTCGATTTAGCTTTCTCCCAATCGCTTACGGGGAATTGGAAATGACTGCAACGGAGCTCGCCTTGAATTTTTTTACTCGAATGGACCGCTACTATAGACGCTATCAATTGCCTCCTATCCAACCACATGGAAAGACTTAGCACTCGCTCTAATCACTGGAATCTAACTGTATAGGCTTAGCTTAGGCCTCCAAGGCCCTCTCACACCGTACGGTATGGCCGTAACCCGGGCGCTTATTTTGTGAATGGCCATACTTTCTATTTTAATTAAAGACTCATAAACGGCTTTTGCCCTTTCTCCCGCCGACTTGAAAGGGACGCTGGAGAAGAATAAATGGCTGAGTGGAAACTTATAAAAGAGGGACTGCAACTAGCACAGAAAGTGAATCAATGGTTGGCAAAAGCTACCACTGCACATCCAAGGGGGCGGAACCATTAACTGGCAAAGCTAGATATGCTTAATACTTTTCTCTCAGATAGAGATATTTCCTTCGGGGGAACTCAAACAAAAAAAATCGAAGGACAGAGATTGAAGAATTACGTCATACTTCATCTGTCTATCCTTTTGCTGGATTGGGACTGATGAATTCGCTTACAATCTTAAAAAGAGAACTATAAAGACAGATTGTTCTGTCTTACTAAGTACTAAGCTAAGGAACCGAGCAAGGTGCGGAGTCTCAATCACGTGTACGACGGTCGACGGGAGAAAGGGAAGCAGAGCAGCAAGCACCATAGTCCGGAAAGAATAGAATGTTGATGCTCGATAGTAAGGATTGTCTGATGCATGTAGGGAAACATCCCGAATCAAGGGATTTAGGCGGCTATCAAAAGCTATTGTTTATTCATATACGCGGGATCTTGTATTTGTTACTCTAACCTATTTGTTGATCGGCTTTTCTATATGGTGGTTCTGTATACCGGAGCAAATCGCTCGTAACCCCGACAGCTCTCTCCGCGCCGGATCTAAAACTACTTTTTAGGGTGGAAAGGGAGACTTTTGAGAATCATGTTTGTAGTAGTCATCATGTCCCAAGCCGCAAACTCAATGATACAGGGCGAGGATAAAGAGTGCAAGAGAAGGAGCTGACAGCCATAGTTCATTGGCTAAGAACACGATCTAAATCTAATAGATTCTTGTATCGAGTAGTTGGATCATAGAGTCTCTTACCATACAAAAAAATGGCTACACTTTCAGTCCCTTTCGTCACTGAAGGAGCTATCTTCCCCGACAACAGAGTTGGATAGATGCCATAGTGAGGAGTAGTCCCGGCCGTTATCCCCATTCCCTTCCTCTACTTGAATGAATTATTCCATTCTCTTTACCCTAAGAAAACAAGACTCGAAGTCCCCATATTCTCCCATCAAGATGTTACTGGCCATAGGTTGTTCGTCGTCTTGAGGATCATGTCGATCTGCTAACTTTCTATCACTGATTGGGGGCTGTTGGCCCTTAATCTCCCTGCATAAGTGGGAAAGGACTCAGATGGCTTTTGATGCTTAATCTCCAACTCGTGGCAAAGATCTTACTATGAATTTTTCAGAAAAGAACATCTACAGATCATGTCCTAACATCTTGAAAATGATGACCCAAACCCATTTACCAAATGGAAAAGAATACCTCCATCTTAAATATAATGTTGATAATGATAGAATAAAAATCCTTCAAAATAAGGATATTGAGTCTATTTCAAATGATGAAAAAAAGAATGTTCGTTCACTGCTTACTGATGATGAGAAGATGTTACTTGTTGAATTTGGCCCACACACGGTGGAATGTCTTTTAATTCACACAATATCTTGTTTATTTAACATTTCTGTAAATGTTAGTGTAGCAAGTTTGATAGATAGGATTGATTCATCTATTCGTCAACATGGGAATATCCTTAATAAGAATATCCTTAATAAGAATATCCTTAATGGGAATAAGGTAAAAGCTATAGATAAAGCTATAGATAATGTTGATATTAAAAAGCAGAGTAATAACATAAACTATCCATTTGGTACAGCATTATTAGAATTTATAATCGAACGTAATATTATTACAATAACAACAAAGAATCTTGATGATATAAAATCATGTGAAACGTATGACAAAAAACCTATTAAGTTTAATAATATTATTAAGAAGAAAGGTCTATCCTTTTATAGGGATAAGTCTAACTTCGCTGAATGTACATTCAACACCGCTTTACTTCCTGTTAAGCTTAACCTACCTATGGTCTATAAACCTATAGATTGGACAATACAACCTGTTTGTGGACAAAAAACAAATTTAACCTTATCAGATATAACTGATGGATACCTAAGCAAACCTTCTAGTCAAATGTACAATAGCTATCGTCTATTGAGTACACCAAATATAGATAATTTTAATATCTTCTTTGGTGAAATTAATGATAGAGAGAGTCAAGAACGAGCTAAAAAAGTATGTACTTCAATAAGTTGGCTTCAAAGCCAGGCTTTTCAAATCAACAGTAAATTTCTTAGATTTTTTATGGTAAATATGGATTTAATGGTATTCGATGGATATTTATTGCTAGAATTTCTTTCCAACATCACGTTGAATGAAGCATCTAAGTTACTTAGAGAATGTTACAAGGAATCATGTAATATATTAGAAATAAATATAAATTAAGCTAGTTACTGGAGATCTTGTCTAAGAAGGTTCAAGAGTCTTGTTATGAACAAACCATTATCGATATGGCGAATGCCTACGATGGCTATAAATTTTACTATCCTGCTTTTCTTGACTTTCGAGGTCGAATCTACCGTAGTGGTATCTTTCATTTCCATGAACGTGATTTTGCTAGAAGTCTGATTCTTCTTGCAGAAGATGGTAGATCATCTTACAATGAAGAAAAATCAAAAGATTACTTTTATAGGTATTTAACGGTAACTGCCTACCATCATTCATCAATGAATAATGATAAATTTGCTTCTAATTTGATATATGATATATATGAGAAATTAATCTATAATTATGATAATTTTGAAAATTATGACGAAATATTTCGTTATTTTATACAGAATATAAATCATTCTGATTTTAAAAATCCCTTTTAGTTTTTAGCTAATATTCAATATTTACTGTACTGCAAGAATGATAAAAACAAATTGGCTGAAATGTATTTCATTGTACCTATTACCCAAGTGCCTCTGCAAGTGCTTATCAAATAAGGAAACGGGCGACGATTTGGCACCAGATATCGGGAGGTGTGAAAAGAGCCGCTGTGAGAAGCGGAAAAACCATCAAAAAACGACGATTGTTCGTGGAGGTTTCCACAGAATGACCCATCGGTTCTGGCAAACGGATCACAATTACAGATACCTGGGAGCATACCGATGGAATGAACGAAATACGAACAGTTAACATAATATAGTCCTTTTTTGATGTTGCACCCACGAAGTATGGAAAGTGCCAAACATTGGGAACTACCCGGGGAGGAGTTAGGAACAGGAACAAGGAGAAGCGAGAACCACTTAAATAGAGGAATCGATTGTATTTCGTCCTTTGTTCCCCATAGCAATTGGGGATAAAAAAGCACCAAATTTGATGACTTATTAAAGGAAAGACGAAGTAAGAGCATGCTATTAAAGACGTTGCAACATATGTCGAAAAGGCCTCCGTTAATTGTGTACAAACAAAATACGAGTCCAAAGGCAAGGTAAGAAGGGGTTTAGCTAATGGAGATATTAACTCTTCCGGGAACCAGTAACGCGTAAACCATGTCAAACCAAGATCGATCAATATCCGAACGGAACGGATTCGAACTTCTCCTAGAATGGTTTCCGATGCGAAATGAAATTAAGAGGATATATGAGTAATTCAAAGGAAAAAAGAAAGATTTGATAGGATTCGATTTCTTTTAGTAATAATAAAAAAACAAATAGGATTTCTTATGAAGAAAAATAACTACATTGAGTTTGGGTGTCCTTACGTCTCCTGATACCTAAGGTAAACTAAAAAGGCCGCTGCACTTCCTTTGTCGTCGGCCTTTGGAAATGGTAAATAAGTTCCTTGCCTTCCCCATCGTCAAAGGTGCGTAGCACACTATTCGCTTTCAGTAAACTAGTGTACACCGCCAACAAAGACAAGCAATACTGGGTCTTCAAAGAAGAGGTTAGGTCTAACGCTTCGAAGTGGCAAGCAAAGCACTTGGCTAAATCATCATCGGCGAGATCAAAGCGCAAGTAAATAGAGTCCCAGGTGCGAGGAGAGGGAAAGGTAGCAAGATCTCAGCAAAATTTACATAGGAGTGATTGAAGCGATTAGACAGCTTTCCTTGGCCTTAATCATATCCCTTCCTCTAAGGAGTAAAGTTTGAAGGAGAGATAAAGTTTTCTTACTAAGAAAACAAATAGTGTAGTCATGTAATCTTTCTTCGCTAATGAGATAATGTAGTTGGCTTACTGCTGCCACTTCTGAAGCGTTTTACGTTGATTTGAAGCCCCTTGGCTTGGAGCCAGATGAAGCTTAACACCCCAAGACAAAATGGGTCTTTTCGACTTTACTACGGGGGAAGAGCGAGAAAGAGGGACGAGAAGCTTGGGACAGTGCAACCGGAAAGCCATCCGTTCCCGTGGTTTATAGTGAATAACGAAAGTTTCATCCCAATCCATATGCTTTGGTGGGGTTTCGAATGAATAGTCCACATCGATGATCCACATAGTCTGCTGTTTTATGTCCTTCAAGATTGGCGGGGGTGCGAATATGGCTCTTTCATAATATGATGGCATGAATTATGCCTAAGTAAGAGGGAACTATCGGACGCATTGGCCGGCGTAATAAGATCCGATCTCTCACGAATAGGTTTCACATACTGTCGCTATCGCAACAGAGGAGCTCGTTGTGTTTGGGAATGCTGAGAGTGATCGAACGCAGGCAGAATAAGTTCATCGAATGTGAAAAGCATCCTAAGATGCCTATCGTGTTGAAGGCGTGGACATATTGGAGTAGGGCTTTTCTAGAGGCTTAGGCAGATAAGAGGGCTTGGAACAGTACTTCCAATATAGAGTACTCTTACTTTGTCTAAGAGTTATAAAAGTTATTATTATCATACCAGTTCTCACGTTGTTAATAAGTCTCATAGCAGTCAAAAAAGAGGGCTTAATAGATAGAGTGTCTAAGTCTGGAGTAACGGTAAGACCCTCTAGGAAGATACCATTGTATGTTTTCCCATCCTTGCCCTATCTAACCTGATATCACTTTCTACCATGGGTAAGTTCGCATACTCATAACTTGGTGACATACTCCTTTCCTTTTGGCATGTGGGTAAGTCGTAAATAGCCCTTTATAATATGCTTTCTTTTTCAGGATCCTCTTTCTGCTAATGCTACTAGGGATGCCCTTGGTGGATTCGCACTTCTCTTGGTGGAAGGAAGAAGGGCTACTAGAAGCCGTCTAGGAAAAGAAATCCGAACTGGAGAACGAAGTGACTTACGGGAAAAAATAAAGCGAGGGAAGGAATAGCACAACTGGGTTTCAGGCGTGAAGAAGACCTTGGCCCCAATTGGTCTAAGACTCTCCAACATCTTACGATGAGACATCGGGCGACCCGGCAACGCCAATAAATTGGTGAACCTATGAGAGACGCTTCTAATTCTTTTCTTTCTCCCGACACTCACTATCCTACCCGATCCTACTAACGAGAAATTGTTTGAAATAAGGGGGAACTTAGGTCGTTGTTGAATCAACTTAGAATGAAACCGGTACCCACGTCGCCACTAAAGCACTCGTAGCATACGTTCCATCCACATCCGGCCAGTTGAAGATCGATAAAATGTTCTTCAAAGCTTGCTAATAACCAAAAAAGAATTGGACTAGTGTAAGGGAGTTCCTTTTCAAGCTAGCATTTTAGACCAATGCAATCTATTAGGCAAAGAAAAATGATTATTGATCAAGGCGGGAAGTCTTATTTCCCAAGAAGTAAGTCAGGAAAAAGGCGGAGTATGGCTTTCGAGGACTATTGTAATATGCGTTCTTTGCAGTATTACTATAATGGGCTTTTAGAGAACTACTCTAATCTGATTTTTCTCCGGCAGTAGTTATTGAGCGTTTTCTTTCTCAAGGCAATGAGCAAGTGGATTGAATCCAACGGTTTTCTATAAGGGGTGCTTGCCGATCCATAAGCGAGCTGCCTAAGGAGTGCCATATTATCCGGTTCCATTGGTTTCGACTTCCGATCCCTTTGAGTTTGAGTTTTCTTAGATGGCGGTCCAGGCGCAATAGAAAGTTAGCCTCTTTTCCGTAAATGCTAAAGTTGCTTTTTTCTTTGGAGAATTCTTTCCGTGGATCGCCCGAGTCTAATATATCCTACTCCCTCGCGGGTTCTGGAATAACTTATAGGATACCTTTTTAGGTGGCTTTCGCACTGTCGCATACTCACGTCTACCTTCCCCTTAGGAAAGGGGAGTTAGATATCGGTGAGTGCTTTTCGTACCGGTGGGTAGTTATTCGTGTAAAAGAACACGGTTGAGAATAAAGAGTTTGAGCATCCCCCGGTATCCCGACCACTTCACAAGCGAGGCAGGGAAGTCGCCTTCTTATCATCCGGCCTCTCCTCCGAATTATCCTTTTTTCTTACCATCCGGTTCTCCGAGTCGGCGAGATAAATCTCCCTCATACCACCCGAGCTCCCCACCGTCACATGTTGAATCTTCGGGGGCAAGGGGTGTTGGTGATATCTCCTACTCCCGCAGCTTCGATGAGTGAGATGTTGGCCTAGAAGGCTCCCGGTGCACCCTCTAGTGCGCGGCTCGCAAACAACGTAACCGGGGAACGGATTGCTATGGCGACCGAAGGTCAAGCTAGGGTTTCTCCACTTTCGGGGGCGGGACATTGACGAGCCCCAAGTGTGAGTCATCAAGAGCCTATGGTGTCAAGCCGAGCGGAAATGCCGGCGGCGTCGATTGCTTTGGTACGACGTCGGCAACAACGAATGGCCAATTTCTCACCGCGTTGCTTCATGGAGTCAATTGGAGAGACGTCTTCGAGGGAGATGTGGAAATTTGAATTCTTTCGGATTCGGTACCGGATGCCGCTCACAAAGCGGAATTTTATACAACGGCTTTTGTCCGAGCCGTTTGTATCATATTCGATTCGATACGTTTTCCTCCCGCCTTCGTGGGCTGGCCTACCCCAACACCTCGTCCACCCCCGTGGTCCTTTTGCCCACACATCCTCGCTTTTTCAACCCCCCCCCCCCCAACCCCGCCGATTCACTCCGCAGAGGTCCCCTACCCCACTAATGGCGCAATAAGGGATTTAGTAACCTGGATGGGAGATACCAATATTAATGAAAGTTGCGCCGGCATTGGTCGAAGTGGCATGCATACCTAGCAGTCCTATCCGTCATTCATGTTGTACATGATCTTGTCTGCCTCAGCCAAGTCCGACATCTGACTAGCACACCATCTCTTCCTCTTCTTGTGAGTCTGTCTTGACGACTCCCTCCGCGGTAGAGAAGTCTGTCGATCATGTGTAGTTGATCGCTTACTGTGGCTTAGGGGAGGGTTGTTTGTCCTGAAGCTGCTGCTTCTTCTCGCACTGTCCGTATATCTTAAAAAAAATATTGTGAAAAACAAGCCCATCGACGAACTGTGAGAGAATGGAATGATCCAAGGACATGATCATATCAAGCTCACCAAGAACATGACCATAGGCAGGTATTGTACTGGTTCCAAGGCGCATCAGCTTTGACTCTAATGAATAGAAAGTGATTGAACAATGTTCTAGAAGTAAGATCTAGTGCTACTCATGAGCGTACAAAGCTTAAAGCAAGGAAGACCAGTTGCAATAAGTCTTTCAAGTCCAAGATCAGCTGTGTAAGAAAAGGAGTCAGCACATTTACAATTCGAATCTCCTGTCTTAGGAATAGTGTTCACAGGCCCAACAGACATCTCACTCGGGAAGGAAGGCATTAGGTTGTGGTTCATTTTAAGTACGCAAGGGGGGATAAGCAAGAGTTGTGCTAACTGTGAATCTGTCTCATAGTGCGTGGACAAGAAGGAAAACAGTCCGTGAATAGAATCAATCCCTTCTCGGTAGCCTTAGGAAGAGAAATCCGAAAAAACAAGCAATTTTTCCCGGGAAAACACAGAAAGGCAGATTTGAGATCTCATCTACGAGCGGAAATGGACTTGCAGCCTAAAATCCCTGGAAAATGCAAGAAAGTGGAGATTGAACTCGTCAGGGCGAAGATAGGAACTTCTACTCAAGCACGGGGATTCGTTTAGTGGGAAGAAGAAGGAAAAATTGAGTACTACAAAAAATGATCTAGGAGCAGGAGCTTGGATGGGACTCTTTCTTAGGGGTTGAAAGCTTCAGTGTTCTAGTGGCTTTTCAGCCTTGTTCTTTCGGTCGGTGAGTACGGTAAAAGTCCTGGGGCTAGGAAGTAACCTCCTCTTAGAAAAGGTTTCTTACTTTGATATTGATTATAAATCCGAATCTTATATATAAGTCAAAGTCATGGGCTCACCTTATTATAGAAGTTCTTACTTGGCGAAGAAGACTGATCTATTAGAATATCAAGGCGAAGTGATGCAGGCAAGAAGCTAACAGGATAGGCTCAATAGCTGCTAAGAAAGGTTGACGTCGGGGCATCATCCCCGCGCTTGAAAGCTTCGGTGTTCTAGGAAACCCTACCTGGCGAATAGAACGAGTGAAGTCAACGTCTACTAAAAGCATAGGAAGAGTCAACTCTTATGTTGCAAGGTTCCCCACAACTAGTAATAAGCACTAAACTTAACTCTATAAGGATAGACGGGGTGATTGCTTGCTCACTTACTAAGACAATCGATAGGTCTTTAGGATATGAGAACATCCTTCCCTTTCCTCGTCTAACCACAGCTGAGAGAATCTGACTGGGAGGCTGTGGGGCGGTACCATCTTCTCTCCACCAGAACTAGAGGCTTAAATTTATAGTGAACGGGAATTAGATGACCGTGAGGGGTGAAGACTCCGTCTTTATGTCCAAGTTCTCTTCGACCCCATATGTGGAAGCAATAGAGGAGGATGCCGAGAAGACAGAAGACATTCCAAGCTTTTCAAATTGTGAGTACGATAGATCTAAGTGAGAGCTCTCAGGCGCCAAAACCTGGGATGACGAGTGGGCGGCCAAGTTGATGCGTGGGGTGGACATGTCGAGAGGAGGAAATTGTGGATAGAGGGCGCATGATAGAGTGGAGAGGGAGTTCTAGTAGGTTGGACTTGGAATTGGGCCTTTCTGAACTTTTTTTTTAGAAATATCGTAAGAAAAGAAAGAAACTTTTATGCCCAATCTCTCCCATCTCTTTCCGGACCAACCACCGGTTCTTTCCGTTGGTCAACAACCACAACTAAAAAAAGTTCTTCACTACTCTTACAGGAAGGACTCTCTTTCTGGAAACATTTCTTTTGAAATCAACATGCTCAACAGGGTGTTGTACTATATTATCCAAAACAGTAATTTTTTTCCTTATTTTCTGTACTTGTGTCCTTCTTTATTCTACAATTCGAAATAATCTCTTCATGGAGGAGGTTATCTCGTGGAATAAAAGTAAGGGCCTCCCCATGATTTTTGAATGGGGGTGGCGTTGGGTTAGGGTTACGCCCATTTTTCCTCTAAGGAGGGGGATAAAAGAGGGGAAGATAACAAAAATTAATGGGTGCCGGAGCTGCTGTCGGTATTGGGAACGTCTTCAGTTCGTTGATTTGGTCTTAGTCTTCTCATTAGCGGCATTCTCCCTTGACTTTTACACAAATTTGAATTTATTGAATTATCATGGAATTTTCTCCCCGAGCTGCCGAACTAACAACTCTATTAGAAAGTAGAATTACCAGCTTTTACACAAATATGAAAGTGGATGAAATCGGTTGAGTGGTCTCAGTTGGAGACGGGATTGCATGTGTTTATGGATTGAACGAGATTCAAGCTGGGGAAATGGTGGAATTTGCCAGTAGTGTTAAAGGAATAGCCTTGAATCTTGAGAATGAGAATGTTGGGATTGTTGTCTTTGGTAGTGATACTGCTATTAAAGAAGGAGATCTTGTCAAACGCACTGGATCTATTGTGGATGTTCCTGCGGGAAGTGTTGAACGTGAAAGCCCCTGGGATTGTTGAACGTAAATCGGTGCACGAGCCTATGCAAACAAGGTTAAAAGCCGTAGATAGCTTGGTTCCTATAGGCCGTGGTCAACGAGAACTTATAATCGGGGACCGACAAACTGGAAAAGCTCGCTATTGCTATCGATACCATATTAAACCAAAAGCAAATGAACTCAAGGGCCACCTCTGAGAGTGAGACATTGTATTGTGTCTATGTAGCGATTGGACAGAAACGCTCAACTGTGGCACAATTAGTTCAAATTCTTTCAAAAGCTATTTTAGAATATTCAATTCTTTTACCAGCCACCGCTTCGGATCTCGCGCCCGCAATTTCGGCCCCATATTCTCGTCGTGCCATGGGGGAATATTTACGCGATAATGGAATGCACGCATTAATAATCTATGATGATCTTAGTAAACGGGTCGTGGCATATCGACAAATGTCATTATTGTTACGCCGACCACCAGGCCGTTAGGCTTTCCAAGGCGATGTCTTCTATTTACATTCCCATCTCTTAGAAAGAGTTGCTAAACGATCGGACCAGACAGGTGCAGGTAGCTTGACCGCACTACCCGTCATTGAAACACAAGCTGGAGACGTATCGACCTATATTCCTACCAATGTGATCCCCATTACGGATGGACAAATCTTTTTGGAAACAGAGCTCTTTTATCGAGGAATTAGACCCTCTATTAACGTCGGCTTATCTGTTAGTCGCGTCGGGTCTGCGGGAGTTTAAAACTTGAATTTGCACAATATCACGAAGTGGCCGCCTTTGCTCAATTTGGCTCAAACCTTGATGCTGCGACTCAGTCATTACTCAATAGAGGTGCAAGGCTGACGGAAATACCGAAACAACAACAATATGCACCACTTCCAATAGAAAAACAAATTCTAGTCATTTATGCAGTTGTTAATGGATTCGTGATCGAATGCCACTAGACGGAATTGCTCAATATGAAAGAGCTATTCCCATCGGTATAAAACCGGAATTACTACAATCCCTTTTAGAAAGGGGTGGGTTAACTAACGAAAGAAAGATGGAACCGGATGCATTCTTAAAAGAAAGCGCTTTGCCTTTCCTATGATATGAGTGGACTGGACTCGATTGGGCTAGTCCCCAAAAATGCCCGGTAGATAAGTTGGGGATAAAAATCTTACTTTATCGTTCGGTTGTTCTTTTCTCTTATTGCATCAACTAGGACTGCTATAAGACTCCCTTAATTTACTGAAAGAAAGGGTAGTTGCTTCTTCTATTCTATTGATGTGATTCCAATAGGATAGGAGGCAGAGCTAGGAGAGGATAAGAAGAAGCATAACTGGATGTTAAAAAATCTACCGATGAACTTTTATTCGCACTTTATGTCGCTAACATAACACGTGGCGGACAGAGCTAACAGGTGACGGGATTTGAACCCATGACCTCAAGGTTATAAGCCTTGCGAGCTACCAAGCTGCTATACCCTGCGTGATGAAGAGAACAACTAGGAACTAATGGGTAACCAAGGATTCGATGCGCCCCTATACCATATCCGTACAAAACAATAGCGCATTTATACAGAATGGTAAAGGGGCATTTTCCTTAAAAAAAGCGTCCAACTTCTCTTGGAGTTTGCGAGGCTTGTACTCCCTTTGATGCGTTGTTCGAAAGCAATCCCGAATAAGCAATCCATAGAAAGATTTGGCGCTGCTCACTAAATTCTTTGGTTAATGATATTTGTAAATCGGTGGTTCCTGTTTGGAGAAGAATCAATAGAATAGCTAATAGCATAAAAACAAATCCAAGTAAAGTATAAAGGAAAAACTGATATGCTGCCTTGATCTTTCTTTGTCTCGAACCCCGGACCCCTATAATAATGGTAGAGCAAGGGGTGACCCCAAAGCGGAATTGACCGGTGGTGGTTGGTCGAAGCTCCGTAGGTAGCCACTCCCTTCTCGGGGAACCGTACGTGAGACTTCCGCATCATACGGCTCCGTCCCGAGCTTCCGTCGTCGGCCCTTGTCATTAGACCACTATCTATGCATGTATTTTGAGCCAGGGACTCTCGAATCTTTTGCTTCTCGGGTGGTGACGAACAATGCAGTTTTTTTATTGGAGGTATAGGAATCCCTTTTCTTGAATTCAATCAAGAAGGAATGAATTTGGATATATTATCCAAATTATTAAGGGCGGTTTTAATTTTTTTGATGATAATGAAAAAATATCTTTGGATTGGTTAGAATTTATAACAAATGCAATTTTTTTCGTCAGTATAGCATATTTTGGAATATTTATAGCGGCTTCTTTATATAAGCCTGTTTATTCGCCGTTTCCTAATTTGAACTTTTTTAATTCATTTGCTAAAAAAGGCCTTAAGAGATTCTTAAGGGACAGAATACTCCATGTCATATATGATTGGTCCGATAATCGTGGTTACATAGATACCTTTTATGCAAAATCATTCGGTGAAAGTGTAAGGGGATTTGCTAAATTAACAGATTTTTTTGATAAACGTATAATTGATGGAATTACTAATGGAGTTGGTTTTACCAGTTTCCTTCTCGGCGAGGGTATAAAATATGTAGGAGTAGGTCGCGTTTCTTCTTATCTTTTATTGTATTGCGTTGCCGGAGATGCCCGTCTTAGGGCCCGGCCTGCTTCTCGCCCGAAATAACCGCTCGCTAGCTAGCCGGACTAGTGGGGGGCCCTACCTAGAGACATACTGAAAACCATGCCTTTCGAACCGAACGCAAGGCCCGTCTTCCAAATCAAATGAAAAAAGGGCTCGTTGGGAATAAAGAAAGAGTGCGCCCTGTAGAGCACATGTAACGCATAGTCGGGTTGCTTACGCAACGGATCTCTCTCTATCTATAGATAGAGAGAGGGAGATATGAAGAAATAGCCTTATGTTTTGGCCGCGCCAAACTTAGGCTACTACTATTGTGATGTGAGCGGTTCCAATTGGCTTTCCCTATTTTCCTGGCCGGAACTTGTACGCAGCACTTATACGGAGGTGCATGCATAAAGGTTTGGAACTCTTTTCTTATTTGAATCTTAAGGAAAGGACCCTACCCTATTCCCGAACCACTGCCGAGCTCAACCCCGACTCGAATTTCCTTTTGAAGAGGCCCAAAGAAAGGTTTCCACTTGCTGCCAACAGTCTTTCTTCGGAATTCTACTGAACGGGTCGATCCTCCCTTTTGTTTTATCAACTTATCTTATTATAAACCTCGCCAAGAGCTCCCCGGCGACGACAGAAGAACCAACCCGCCAGCTGTGGCGGGGCGTCTTTTTTGTTTCACAATAAGACCTGGCCGATTATCCCTACCCTCGATAGCTTACGAGTTTACGTCCATCCCCGGTCGGGTACAGTTTCCTTTCGATTTATCCCTTGTAGCCGTTACCCGAATTCACGCAAGTGTGTCCACACCCCCCAAACTGACTTGACGAGGAATCCATTCTCGTGAACAAACACAACCCCTACACACACCTAGGAGCACCCCTTCCTGCATATCCATACAAGACCCGAGTAGGCGGGTCGAGGTCCTACGAGGTACCCACTACTTGGAGTACCCTCCCCCAAAAAAAGATGTGTCCGTCGGGTTCGGTTCTTCTTTGTTGGGTTGGGCGGGTTCGACCGAAATGCTATGCTTACACACAAGACTACCCCTCTTCCCGAAAGCTTCGCGGCGACTACTTTACGACAACGGATGACCGCCCGTAGGGGGTTTACTGCACAAGGCCCCTGTAGAGAAAACGCTTTATCCCAACGAATAGAAGATGCTTAGCTCCGCACAACATAGGGATTAGCACGCTTTTGGGAAGAACATAGAAGAGTAGGAGATCTAGCATGCGGAACACGGCGATCATTAGAAATTCACGAATTAGAGATGCTGTAATATACTCTTTCCCATAACTTCTCATACCATACCAACCCACTGAAATGCAAATAGGGATCAGAAATGTGGTCAATATCACGAAGAATAAAGAGATATCGTTTATACCCAAATAAAAATTGATGTTCTCATATGGAAGCCATCGAAGGCTTTCCACAAATTGAGATTTGGCCGTAGAAGGACCGAATTGTATCCGAGGAACAGGGGAATACAAAAAAGTAATAAGAGAGGCACACAGACCAATCAATCGTATCGGTCGTATTCTTGAATTTGGAATGAAAAGAGGAGTAATGCTTCCTAGCACGGGACGAGAGAATAGGACCACTTAGATTAGAATAGCATTCGGAGAAATGTTCTAACATAGAGTAGAATCGAAGATTGAAGAGATTAGTTGACAACGGTAAAAGATGGGCGCCTAATTCCAATACAATAGGGGTCCATCGGTGCAAGTCACCGAAGACCGTGGATCGATGAGTGGGTAGGTGGCTTAGGTCCACCTCTCGCCTAGTGGGAAGTAATGAGGTTTTTTTACAGCTGAATGAAGAAGTACGTCATTCTTTCTATTTTTTTAGAATTCTTTATCCAATTTAAAAAAAATTCCTGAATGACGGCTTGCAAAAGACGAGTAAGGACAGGGAGGGGGAGGAGCGAAACTCGAACGAAGTGGCCTATCCCTCCGAACCCTATTGGTCGAGCTCTTCCTGCGATGAAACCAAACGAGACTAGAAAGAACATGGGAATTAGCACCATTCCTATGAGTGCTTTTGTCTCGCTCGAAGAGCCAACAAAGCAAAGGGATAGCCCTCTCTCTCTATCTTGGTCTCGTTTTAGCATCATCATATATCGATCTGGAGAATTTTTTGTTGTTGTTGTAGTGCAGATTAAGGAGCAGCTCCTCCATGCTGTGGCTGTGGTGCCGCCTCCCTTGGTTTTTTTGGGAAGTAAATTTTTTTGACGGACCTGCCGAATCCTGAAAAATGGGTTCTTGGGGAAGCGTGGTAGGCGAGGGTAGGGGCTGTTAGGTATACCACGCCATGTCCCTTCTTTTCATCGAGGAGAGAAAAAAAATTGACCTTATTCCCTTCTACTTGACTAAGTAGTATTCCACTCGTGCAGTGGGTGTAGGGCTTAGGGATGGTGCGGTCAGCTATGAGATACTAAACTTCTCATTTAGTAGGTTCCCCTACAACATCTAACGGTGCCCTCGGGGGCACGTTCCTCTCTGGGTCGGCCTGGTCTAATCGAAGTCAACGGACTCACATGGAATACGGGGTGAGTTGTCACCGAGCGGATTGCTTGAGTCTATAGGCTACCTCTCCTATCTGCTTCTCTACAAGGTCTACTTTGAACAACAAGCAGCAGAGATGATCTGGGCATCTCAGAAAGTCCCATCACAGCCAATCCTTGTGGAGAAGACAACTTTTAGCAAAAGTTACACGGTACGACCTCTCTTACTTTTTTGGATTGGTTGCAAAAAGGCATCCTTTTCGGTCAAGGTATCCACGGGCCCCGTTCCGCTTCATCTAAGCTAATTTGAATCGAAACGAGTGTAGGAGAGAGGACGCCATATTTAACTAACTTTTTTGTCCGGTGTAGGGATAACAGAGAAGGATGCCAGCTTTCTATTGGGAACGTAGCGTAGAAAGGGTTCTCCGCAGTGAACCAAATGATGACGCCAATCATTCTCCTAACAGTCTAACAATTATCCAAGTTCGGTATTCTGGTTGTTCCTAGGTCATCTTGCAATTACTCCATTGAGAGTAAGATCTGTTCGATATGTAAGTGGTCTAGTCACTACTCGTAAGGCAAGCCCGACGGACACCTTACTACATTATAAGCTTTCTCTCTTGTCTCGCCAATCTAGTAGTTCCTTATAAGAGAACCGTATTGCAAAATTCTGTTATTCAAAAAAGTTTAGCAGAGTTGGAAGATTGAAAAACTTTGCTTTTATTTTTCTTTTCTACTAGTACATATGATGATCCGAGAAAACAGACAACATAATTGAATTCAAAAACTATATGCGAGATAGAAAAAACAGTAAAGATGAGGGAGTTTCAATTACATAAGAGTGGTTATTGATCAGGCCCAACCATGTTTTAAATCCCCATTTTCAGGCGGTACGAGATTCCCTCATGTTTTCTCGAACAGAGGAGCAACCCATAGATAGGTTTATCCAATAGCTTTAGAGGGCCCTCTTATAATAATAGTAGAGAATTTGGGCCATGCTATCTATTCTTCCTTCTTTTTTAGTAAAAAAATGAACCGGTGATCGACCTGAACAACAAAAAGAAAACAGAAAACCCAACCAAGTCCTAACTACATACCTACAAAAGGGCCATACGTATTCAAAATGTCAATAAAGTAACGACTGTCTGTGCCATGACTAATGTGAGATCTAAATAGATTTTGTTTAGTCCGAGAATTTGTTCTTGCAAAGACTCGTCTATAATAAAGACATTTTCTACTATGTGTTTGAAATAAAGTTCTTCAGGTAATTGTAGATTTCCATTTGTATCACTATAATCTTTCCAAAGCACCTCTAGTTTTGATTGGGTTTTTTGTTTCAATCTTATTTCATTCCATAACCTGACCAGCTCTAACGACACCAAAAATAGCTATCGAAAGAATGAGTGCAATCCCAAGTGTAGTGATGTTATCCGAAATAAATGTATCCATGTTTGGTTTTTTATTTTTCTTGTAGTTCTGCTTCTTGCTCTAAAAATGCAATAAAGACTTTTAGGAAATCGCCGGTGGTTTTTTCCACCAAGAAAGGCATGGGAGTCTTTGGACATTGGTTGAGATAAGTCAAGACTGACTATCTCTACATACGCAATATTTTGAAAGGCGAAGAGTTAGTACTTTATCCTTCTCGTAGTTCTACTTGTTAATTAAAAAGAGCGATTGATAATCTCGATAACCGCGCACAAAAATGCAGAAGTGAGCTTATCCCAAAGCTCTCCTCTCTCCCCCTTTTTTAGCCAACCCCTTTTTTCATGGTCAAAGCAAAAAATCTTCTATTTAGAAGGATAGGAGATCAGAAAGATAGGCGGACGACTTGACTATAAGTATAGGTCGAATGTTTTCGTGAGCAATAAGCAGCAGATCTCCTCTTATTTTGGGAAAGCTGGTGGCATTCTTTCAAGGCAAGGGGCGGCCTGATTCGACATTGTTGTTTACTCGATCCGGTCGAGGTGGTTTTCATTTACCAGCGCGTAGGTGGTCTAAGTTCCTATGACCGAGTCTTTCTGGCCCCTGTGAACATCTTTTCTTAATGTATTAAAGAGGGCCTCTCTAACCAGTGAAAAGTGGTGGATGCCCACTAACGGCCTTTCCTGGCTCGGCTTCGATAACGAAATTTCCGGAGAAGTCGGTAGTTGGGCACTGGATCCCTTCGGACCTGGAAAACATGTGACGCTGGGTCGGGGTTTGATGAACCAACTGGTCGCTCCTCTAGTTGAAGTATCGGGTCCCTTTTTCATTGCCTAGGTTACACCTTCAGAATACCCCAAAAGGGAATTTATCTCTACTTCCCTCAATCTTCACTTTACGCCACGCCGACTCCCTTTTCGTCATAAGGCGTGGAATTAGACCAAGGGGATCCCCATAGGAACTAGTCCCTCTTCGCACGTATAAAATCGAGACACAGCCCCAAGGCTATGGGGAAAGATGTAGATTGATCGCCCGTCATATACAACTACATAGAGAGTCTCTACAAGTCTATCTATTCTTTGATTTCGTTCCCCCGTAAGATCAATATCACAACCAATGGGGTCTGCAAGTTTCACATCTAAGTAATACCCGATCCGATAGTTTACGATATAGATAGGTACATATTTAACAACAACATTCGTTGAAAAGATATTAATAGATATCGGTAGTTGCTTGGTCGTACCCAAACAATAATATTCTAGAGGAAAATGCACCTAAGATCAAATATTTCGAGCCGGCTTCCGTGGAAAATTTAGACTTTCTTTTTGATGCTGCGATCACATAAAAACATAAACTTTGAGGCTCAATAGCTAAATACATGGTAATTGAATCATGAGCCGAGGTCATAAAGAGCATATTACGAGTAGAAAGTAGAATTAATACAATGAATTCAAAAGCATTAAACCTCTCTTATTCAGAAGAATCGAAACACATCAAAATGGTACCAGCCGTACTTAATAATAGAAGGATTTGGCAGAAATATGTAAAATTGTCCCTCCTAAAAAGATTATTCTAGAATAAATGGGCAATAGTTAGGAGAGGTGCGCCAGCAGCGTGCAGAAGCAAGGTTATTAGATACCTCAGGAAAGCCTGGCCAAAACCACACGTGCAAGTTTCCCTCCATGTGGCTCGTCCTTGATAACTTCTTCGGATTTGCGTGAACTAACAGACTGATCACTAAGCGGGGATGCTCCCTTCAGTATGAGTGAACCTTTTCGGAACAGGTTAGGAATGGGCGCCACTATCCCAACCAGGTTCTATTGATCATGTCCCCTTCCTAACAATTGTACCTTGTCTTGGGGCGTCTTTGGTTTTACGAGAGAAAGCCCGCCGAAGAAAAAAGTCTTTATCTTCCCGTCCCGGATCATATTCCGGAGCGTCCACGGAAAAGCAAATTGCAATGCATCTTGCTTAGCGGGCGTAGCTTGGAGTGGGAGTGTAGCGTGGGTAAGGTAAGGAAAGTGGCCGCCGAGAGGAAGCCAAACCAACCGGCCTATTAAGCGTAGCTAAGCGAATATGCGCCGGAGAAAGCCAAAGTGCCGGAGGTAAGCTTTATTCGTCCCAGAGCATTGATTCCCCATAACGAATAGACTAGCTCTATTTCTAAATTGCCTATCCTGTGCTCGATAAGGTCCGCCAGTTCCTCGGCCTCGAGGTGCATTTAGTTGTCTTACATGAGATTCGGGATCTTCCTCACTCCATGGCACCTTTCGCTCATCTATTCGGCCCGCTTTCAATAATAAATGTAAAGCCCGACGCGGCGCCCTTTTTCATTATCATCTACCGCCCTTTCTTTCCTCCCGGCTATTCATGCATAAAGATCGTCGTATGTATGCTCGACTTTGGTTGCCGATGCTATAATAGGTAGGAGTACATTATGGCAAAATCAGTCACCCGGGCAAACCAACCCTCCTCCAAGAAGAATTGTGCTATGCCCCCAATCCCTATAGAGCGAAAGAGCTGCCTGGTGATCCCTAGGTTGCAGCATGCCCGGTCGTTAACTCTTCGCGCCGCTGCCGCCGTTTCTAGGACCGACCGATGCATTATATATGGTGGGTACCTACGTAGTCTAGTGTCGATCGCACATTCAACATAGCGTTCGGACTCATGTGCCTTCCGAGAACGGGGGTCTTTGAGCCTGTCGCGTACGATTAGCCACCCTTGAGGCGGCAAAAGGATCGACGTCCCCCATGCTACGGTTCCCTCGCGGTCCAACCCGGAACGCATTAGGTTAGGGGCCGGGCGATAATCCTCTGCATCCCAAAGCGCGCCGCCCTCCTAGGCGCGCAACACTAAGTAATCCAAGCCAACCCACATTACTGACTAACGGCGGATAATCATATTTCTTAGAGGTACTAAATACAACTCCATGAATGAGCAAAATGGAGGTTGCATTAATGATAAAGATCTCTCGGGAAACCGCTAAAAAAGATTGAACATGTGGGAGGATCCGAACGAATTCTGCTTCCATTTCCCCCGTATGGAGCACTGAGTTACTTACGTTAAGGTCTTCGGCGAGCGTGCTGCACTCCGTGCTAGGCTAGGGGGGATCACTAGACCAAGTAGCCAGACTAAGAATTCATGTGTAATGATGGCGATTCCATACCAGGCTCAATAAAAAAAGAAATGTCGAAAGGGGGGGGGGGTCCTAAACAAAAATGGAGTCCATAATCCCGCGTATAAGGAGAGGAACGAAGTCGAGACGTAGTCTCCCTATCCCACCTAGAATTCCAAACTTTTCAGTCGAGTATACCCATTACCAAAAAATGGACGTCACTTTGGGACACACGCAGATAGCCGCCCCGCGTGGCTAAAAGTAATCCAAAAGAGCTCAAACTTTTTTTATAGTTCCACTGAGAGACTCGAGTCTTATAAAAGACGCCACTCTACGGGTCGAGTCCTTGCGAGTTCATCCCAAACAAAGCGAACCCCTTCCGGGTCTTGGTCGAGAAGATGCATATAAGACAAACGCCAATAGCCGGATGTCAGCTTTAAAGAAAAGAGCTATCAACGCAATAAAAAATTTCATAAGAAAAAAATAAATTTTTAATCTCAATCGAAAAGGTATAGGTTAAATTTTTAACAGTCATTGAAATCTTTTTCTTCAAATTCTAGGTACTTCACTTTATCGATCAGGTTGAGAACGTGTGGAGAGAAGAACCTGCACGGTTGGGGATTTGCTGCATTCAGCCATAACTTCGAGAATGAATTAATTCGTTTTGTCGAAAGCTACGCCTGCACACTCGATGCTTTTCTCCTAGAAATGAAGGCCCGTACTCCCTGTGCCGAGGAGAAGAGGAGTCCTTGGAGCGTAACGTAAGGATCTAATTGATTGCTCTTTTTTCGATTGAGCTTTGATACATTTAGTGTATCTCTCAATTGGTCGCAGCAATCGAGTCCTTGCTCTTCGGGGCGCTTAGGTGGACAATTCCTAAACCCAGTTTCGGGAAGACAACTATAGGAAAAAGACTAAGTCCCCCCCCCCTCTTCTAGCCTTCCTTTTCGAAGATTAGAGCGAGAAAAAACTTCGTCACGGTGGAGAAGGGTTTCCCCGGAATCCAAACAAACGATTTATCGTTTTTGTTCTATTATTTAAGATATTTCTAGTTAAGAGACTTTATCGAGAGATAAATTGACTCCAAAACATAAAGTAACAAGACCAGAACCCCGTGTAGACTATGAACCAACAAAAAGAAGAATGCCTTTGAGCTCTTGTTCAGGTTCTTCCTTGCCCCTTGCCCCTGGGAGACTTCATCAAGAATCTGCCTCTCTTCCATTTTATGAAAAAAGAATCTTCTGTAGTCGATTCCGCCCTTTGTGAATTTCCTATTTTAGTATGTTGGTCCTGTAGATCGAGGTTCAGGGGTTCCGGTTGTTTAACTATTCCTAATTCTTGTTTCCTTTAGTGTACGCGAAACGTCGATAGTCTTATTACTAAGTGTGGTCAGTCTGATGTGTTGCATTCATTCCTGTCTCAAGTCATGCTAATTCGCATCATTATGCTCGATAAAAGGAATGAGGTAAGCATTCCGGTCTTAAGCCAATCAGCATGTCATGAGAAGTAAGGGTTCTAAACACAGTAGGGGAAAGCTAGAAAGCATACTTCTGACTTCGAGCTGAAGGCATTGGGCTGAAGATGATCAACTATTGTGAGAATCTGTAGCGGCTTACAAACAAACCGTCGGCCGGGAAGGAATTTTTTCTATTTATTTTTCCCCAAAAAGCTTTATTACTTTATACAAGACAGATGGGCCTAATTCACCTATGTAAACGGTTGGGGTCAGATCTCATGCCTGGCTTGCTTTAACCTACCTCTCCCACACCATGAATCTACGACCTCGATAGGCATTTTGACGACTCACCGAACTTACTAGAGCTGAGTTCTCTCTTCACTTAAGAAGATTGAGATCTCCGACAATGTATATCCTTTTTGCACTTTCTCGCCTTTACTTTTACTCAATGCTTCAATTTCATTTTTATCTTAGGGTAAAAGAGCGATGACAACTGTCTCAGTCTTCCTAAGAAAGTGAGTTAGCCTAGGGCACACCAACCGACTTAGATGCTTCGATCTTTCTCTCTTGTCCGATCTTTTTTCTTCCTTGCTGTTCACGTCTCGACTTTCATAGACCAAACGTCGATAAGGCTAGCAGGAATTCGATCAATCGCTATCAATGCTAGAACCCAGGGGATTACGAAATAACAAAAAAGTATAAAGACTTCCCAATCCTCCGCATCCCAAAGCTGGATGCCACGCGAAAGACTAATTATAGTAAGAAGAAGCGTAAAAGAAGTCATTAAAAGACCATTGGCGTTTGTTTAAACTCACACCATTAGGTAATACAATATGCTCGACTGAAACTATCCCACCTAGGAGCGGAGGCCCTTTCTGTCGTTGACGGCTTACGCCTTCTAATCTAATCCTATCAGTTCAGTCATCGAATCGGCCTAAAAGGGCTTTCGGAAAGCAAGCATAGGTCAACCGAACCCCCGGGACTTTACCTTTCAAAGGATAAGAGTAAAGCCGCTAAGCCCTCATCCTACAAAGATCTATACCGCGCAAACCATTTGAACAAGGTAAGCCGAAGCCAAAGTAAACCTCTGCGAAAGCATAGCACCTACCCTTGCATCGAGCTGGCTTAAGCCCGGTAAATAGAATTCCCTGTCGAAAATGAAGAAAAGAAGAGCTAGCCACAAAGGCTTAACCACCAAGAGATGCTTGATGAATTAGCTCTCTAGCCTAGCACCCCCTCATCTGCACCTGAGAAAAGGCATCTTAGAACGAAAGCCTTAAGGCCCTTTTTTCGGGCAATGATTCTTGGCTGGACCCCATTCTTGGCTTTTCCCACCCCTGTTGTATTCCTTTTGGTTTTGGGCTTGGGATCAAATCAACAGCATTTGCGTAAGACTTGGTTCTTTGCTCTACGGGCTCTGAGGATCCACGGTGGTTTCCTGTCTTTGGATAGGTTCTGCTATGTCCTTTAGCAAGTAAGCTAATAAACAGGCCGTTAATAAAGCGGGGCTTCTTTCTTTGACTCTCTCTATATGCCAACAAGGAAATCAATCGCAGCTTGCATCATCCTTGGCAAAGGTCACTCATGGTATGCTGGAACTATACCACAATCACAGGAATGGACCGGGATAAATGCTCCTAAGGCCTCGCTGGAAACTCTTTCTTTGGATATAGATATTCAAAGTCTACGTACGAAATATTGAACACAAGGTCGGGCCTTTGCCCAAAGCACTTTCCTAATGAATAATGAATAACTAACTGAAGCGGAGCGATTGACCATGTCATTGAGCTATTCCACCGGCCGCTCTTCTTAGCAAACCGACCGGGGAAGGGCCGGAGGGTGGGTTTAGCATAGTCTACCGAGATCTTCACTTCAATACCCAAAGTGGCCCTATACATTTAATGATAACCGAACCCAAGCAAGGAGCTTCAATCTTGTCTATTTCCTTAAATGGTCGGGTTGGAAAGTCTTTATTTTATGTATCGCCAAATCTCCACGACGAAATCCTTTGTTGGAAGGCTTGCTGATTCATGATTTACACCTCTCTTCGCCGCTTCTTAACGGTTGATCGCGAGATTAGCACTTTCTTCGTTACTAACAGATATATCTTTTCCGCGCGAGCAAGTTCAACAGTTCATTCTTGTAAGCCCCTTTGTCAGCCAAACTAAGAGTTTAGGTCATCATGCACTGACATAATCATTATTTGAGGGCCCATGCTCATCCAAAAGCAGTACCAGGCATACTCCTATCAAAAGATTAAGCCGAATTCTACTTCTTGTGTACAAGCAGAGCATCAACAATCCTTTTCGTTACCAATTACAAATGGTATACACTAATCGAGATTCTTCTACACGTCCATTCTTGACGGATAGTAATACCCGTCTTTTGCCTGACCTAGCCTGAACATCTTTTTAATCGGTCTAGTCCACTATGCATAATGTAACTTAGTATAGTGCTCTCTCACCTCCTTGTACTTTGCACCTTAGTATGGTGTACTTCCACTATGCACCTTACACATTAGAATCATGTAGTTCCACCATTCATAATGCACCGTGCCCTATGGTACGGTGCACTTTCATCATGCATTGTGCGAATTTGACCCTACTATGATGCATTTCCACCATGCACAATGGGCACTGGACCTGTGTATAGTGAATTTCCACTATGCACAATGCACCTTTATATTATTTAGGTAGACCATGCAATAAGCATTGTGTGCCTTGGTATAGTGCATTCCCACTATGCATAATGTAACTTGGTATAGTGCTCTCACACCTCCTTGTACTTTGCACCTTAGTATGGTGTACTTCCACTATGCACCTTGCACATTAGAATCGTGTACTTCCACCATTCATAATGCACTGTGCCGAATGGTACAGTGTACTTTCATCATGCATTATGCGAATTTGACCCTAGTATGATGCACTTCACCATTTAAAGTAGACAGTGGACCTGTGTCTAGTGAATTTCCACTATACACATTGCACCTTTATATTTTGTAGTTCGACCATGCAATAAGCATTGTGTGCCTTAGTCTAGTGCAATTCCACTATGCATAATGTAACTTAGTATAGTGCTCTCTCACCTCCTTGTACTTTGCACCTTAGGTTGGTGTACTTCCACTATGCACCTTGCACATTAGAATCATGTAGCTCCACCATCCACAATGCACAGTGCCCAATGTTGTGGTGCAGTTTCATCATGCATTATGCGAATTTGACCCGGGTATGATGCACTTCCACCATGCACAATGGATAGTGGACCTTATTATATCGAATTTCCCCTATACATAGTGCACCTTTATATTTTGTAGGTCGACCATGCAATAAACATTGTGTGCCTTGGTATAGTGCATTTCCACTATGCATAATGTAACTTGGTATAGTGCTCTCTCACCACCTTGTACTTTGCACCATAGTATGGTGTACTTCCACTATGCAGCTTACACACTAGAATCATGTAGTTCAACCATTCACAATGCACAATCCCCTATGGTAAGGTGTAGTTTCATCAAGCATTATACGAATTTGACCTTAGTATGATACACTTCCACCATGTACAATATACAGTACACCTGTGTCTAGTGAATTTCCACTATGCACAAGGCCCCTTTATAATTTTTAATTCGACCATGCAATAAGCATTGTGTGCCTTGGTATTGTGCATTTCAACTATGCATAATGTAACTTGGTATAGTGCTCTGTCACCACCTTGTACATTGCATCGTAGTATGGTGTACTTCCACTATGCACCTTACACATTAGAATCATGTAGTTCAACCATTCACAATGCACCGTGCCTTATGGTACGGTGCACTTTCATCATGCATTATGCGAATTTTACCCTAGTATAATGCACTTTCACCATGTACAATAGATAGTGACCTGTGTATAGTGTATATCCACTATACACAGTGCAATTTTATATTTTGAAGTTCAACCATGCAATAAGCATTGTCTGCCTTGGTATAGTGCATTTTCACTATGCATAATGTAACTTGGTATAGTGCTCTCTCACCTCCTTGTACTTTGCACCTTAGTATGGTGTACTTCCACAATGCACCTTGCACATTAGAATCATGTAGTTCCACCATTCATAATGCACCGTACCCTATGGTACGATGAACTTTCATCATGCATTATGCGAATTTGACCTTAGTATGATGCACTGCCACCATGTACAATATACAGTGGACCTGTGTCTAGTGTATTTCCACTATACACAATGCACCTTTATATTTTGTAGTTCGACCATGCAATAAGCATTGTGTGCCTTGGTCTAGTGCAATTCCACTATGCTTAATATAACTTACTATAGTGCTCTCTCACCTCCTTGTACTTTGCACCTTAGTTTGGTGTACTTCCACTATGCACTTTGCACATTAGAATCATGTAGCTCCACAATCCACAATGCACTGTTCCCTATGGTGTGGTGCACTTTCATCATCTATTATGCGAATTTGACACGGGTATGATGCACTTCCAACATGCACAATGGATAGTGGACCTTATTATAGTGAATTTCCCCTACACACAGTGCACCTTTATATTTTGTAGTTCAACCATGCAATAAGCATTGTGTGCCTTTGTCTAGTGCAATTCCACTATGCTTAATGTAACTTGGTAGAGTGATCTCTCACCACCTTGTACTTTGCACCTTCGTATGGTGTACTTCAACTATGCACCTTAGAATCATGTAGTTCAACCATTCACAATGCACCGTGCCCTATCGTAAGGTGCAGTTTCATCAAGCATTATGCGAATTTGACCTTAGTATGATGCACTGCCACCATGTACAATATACAGTGGACGTGTGTCTAGTGAATTTCCACTATGCAAATTGCACCTTTATATTTTGTAGGTGGATCATTTAAATAAGCATTGTGTGCCTTGGTATAGTGTAAATCCACTATGCATAATGTAACTTGGTATAGTGCTCTCTCACCTCCTTGTACTTTGCACCTTAGTATGGTGTACTTCCACTATGCACCTTGCACATTAGAATCATCTAGCTCCACCATCCACAATGCAACGTGCCCTATGGTATGGTGCACTTTCATCATGCAATATGTAAATTTGACCTATAATGCATGCAGAGTTGGAAGTGGACCTTTGTGTAGTGAATTTCCACTATGCACAGTGCACCTTTATATTTTGTAGGTGGACCATGCAATAAGCATTGTGTGCCTTGGTATAGTGCAATTCCACTATGCATAATGAAACTTGGTATAGTGCTCTCTCACCTCCTTGTACTTTGCACCTTAGTATGGTGTAGTTCCACCATTCACAATGCATTGTATCCTATGGTATGGCGCACTTTCATCATGCATAATAGGAATTTGGCCCTGGTATGATACACTTCCACCATGCACAATGGACAGTGGACCTTTGTACAGTGAATATCTACTATGCACAGTGCACCTTTATATTTTGTAGTGTGTTCCTTCGTATAGTGCAATAACACTATGCATAATGTAACTTGGTAGAGTCCTCTCTCATCACCTTGTACTTTGCACCTTAGTTTGCTGTACTTCCACTATGGACCATGCACATTAGAATCATGTAGTTCAACCATTCATAATACACCGTGCCCTATGGTATGGTGCACTTTCATCATGCATTATACGAATTTGACCATGGTATGATGCACTTCCATCATGCACAATGGGCAGTGGACCTTTGTACAGTGAATCTCTACTATGCACAGTGCACCTTTATATTTTGTAGTGTGTTCCTTCGTATAGTGCAATAACACTATGCATAATGTAACTTGGTAGAGCCCTCTCTCATCACCTTGTACTTTGCACCTTAGTCTGCTGTACTTCCACTAAGGGCCTTGCACATTAGAATCATGTAGTTCAACCATTCACAATACACTGTGCCCTATTGTATGGTACACTTTCATCATGCATAATGCGAATTTGACCCTGCTATGATGCACTTCCACCATGCACCATGGGCAGTGGACCTTTGTATAGTGAATTTCCAGTGTGAAAATTGCACCTTTATATTTTGTAGGTGGATCATTTAAATAAGCATTGTGTGCCTTGGTATAGTGTAAATCCACTGTGCATAATGTAACTTGGTATAGTTCTCTCTCACCTCCTTGTACTTTGCACCTTAGTATGTTGTACTTCCACTATGGACCTTGCACCTTAGAACCATGCAGTTCAACCATTCACAATACACCGTGCCCTATGGTATGGTGCACTTTCATCATGCATTATGCGAATTTGAATCTGGTATGATGCACTTCTACCGTGCACAATGGATAGTGGACCTGCGTATAGTGAATTTCCACTATGCATAGTGCACCTTTATATTTTTTAGTTCGACCATGCAATAAGCATTGTGTGCCTTGGTGTAGTGCAATTCCACTATGCATTATGTAAGTTGGTATAGTGCTCTCTCACCTTCCTGTTCTTTGAACCTTATTATGGTTTACTTCCACTATGAACCTTGCAAATTCTAATCATGTAGTTCCACCATTCACATTGCACCGTGCCCTATAGTATGGCAAACTTTCCTCATTCATTATACAAATTTGACCCTGGTATGGTGCACTTTCAGCATGCATTATGCGAATTTGACCCTGGTATGACGCACTTCCACCATGCTCAATGGACAATGGACCTTGGTACAGTGAATTTCTACTATGAACAATGCACCTTTATATTTTATAGCTCGACCATATACTAAGCATTGTGTTGCTTCGTATAGTGCAATAACACTATGCATAATGTAACTTGGTAGAGTCCTCTCTCATCACCTTGTACTTTGCACCTTAGTATGGTGTACATTCACTATGCACATTGCACATTAGAATCATGTAGTTCCACCATTCACAATGCACCATGTCCTATGTTATGGTGCACTTTCATCAGGCATTATACGAATTTGACCCTGGTATGATGCACTTCCACCATGCACAATGGATAGCGACCTTTGTACTGTGAATTTCCACTATGCACAGTGCACCTTTATATTTTGCAGCTCGACCATTCAATAAGCATTGTGTTCGTTTGTATAGTGTAATTCCTCTATGCATAGTGTAACCTGGTAGAGTCCTCTCTCATCACCTTGTACTTTGCACCTTAGTATGGTGTACTTCCACTATGCACCTTGCACATTAGAATCATGTAGTTCCACCATCCACAATGAACTGTTCACTATGGTATGGTGCACTTTCATCATCCATTATGCGAATTTGACCCTGCTATGATGCACTTCCACCATGCACAATGGGCAGTGGACCTGTGTATAGTGAATTTCCACTATGCACAGCGCACCTTTATATTATTTAGGTCGACCATGCAATAAGCATTGTGTGCTTTGGTATAGTGCATTTCCACTATGCAGAATGTAACATGGTATAGTGCTCTCACACCTCATTGTACTTTGCACCTTAGTATGTTGTACTTCCACTATGGACCTTGCACATTAGAATCATGTAGTTCCACAAACCATAATGAACTGTTACCTAAGGTATGGTGCACTTTCATCATCCATTATGCGAATTTGACCCTGCTATGATGCACTTCCACCATGCACAATGGGCAGTGGACCTTTTTATAGTGAATTTCCACTATGCACAGTGCACCTTTATATTCTGTAGGTGGACCATGCAATAAGCATTGTGTGCCTTGGTATAGTGCAATTCCATTATGGATAATGTAATTTGGTATAGTGCTCTCTCACCTCCTTGTACTTTGCACCTTAGTATGGTGTATTTCCACTATGCACCTTGCACATTCTAATCATGTAGTTCCACCATTCACAATGCACCGTTCCCTATGGTATGGTGCAATTTCATCATTAATTATATGGTGCAATTTCTACTATGCAGAGTGCACCTTTATATTTAGTAGCTCGACCATTTACTAAGCATTGTCTTCCTTCGTATATTGCAATAACACTATGCATAATGTAACTTGGTAGAGTCCTCTCTCATCACCTAGTACTTTGCACCTCATTATGTTGTACTTCCACTATGGACCTTGCACATTAGAATCATGTAGTTCCACCATTCACAATACACCGTGTCCTATGGTATGGTGCACTTTCATCATGCATTATGCGAATTTGACCCTGGTATGATGCACTTCCACCATGCACAATGGGCAGTGGACCTTTGTTTAGTGAATTTTCAGTATGAACATTGCACCTTTATATTTTGTAGGTGGACCATTTAAATAAGCATTGTGTGCCTTGGTATAGTGCAATTCCACTATGCATAATGTAACTCGTTATAGTGCGGTCTCCCCTCCTTGTACTTTGCACCTTAATATGGTGTACTTCCACTATGCACCATACACATTATAATCATGTAGTTCAACCATTCACAATGCACCATGCCCTATGGTACGGTGCAGTTTCATCATGCATTATGCAAATTGGACCCTAGTATGATGCACTTCCACCATGTACAATAGACAGTGGACCTTTCTGTAGTGAATTTCGACTATGCACAGTGCACCTTTATATTTTGTAGGTTAACCATGCAATAAGCATTGTGTGCCTTGGTATAGTGCATTTCCACTATGCATAATGTAACTTGGAATAGTGCTCTCTCATCTCCTTGTACTTTGCACGTTAGTATGGTGTACTTCCACTAGGCACCTTGCACATTAGAATCATGTAGTTCAACCATTCACAATGCACTGTGCCATATGGTAAAGTGCATTTTCATCATGCCCTTCCACCATGTACAATAGACTGTGCACCTGTGTATAGAGAATTTCCACTATGCACAATGCACCTTTATATTTTTTAATTCGACCATGCAATAAGCATTGTATGCCTTAATCTAGTCCAATTCCACTATGCATAATGTAAGTTGGTATAGTGCACTATCACCTCCTTGTACTTTGCACCTTAGTATGGTGTACTTCCACTATGCACCTTGCACATTAGAATCATGTAGTTCCAACATTCACACTGCACTGTTCCCAATGGTATAGTGCACTTTCATCATCCATTATGTGAATTTGACACTGCTATGATGCACTTCCACCATGCATAATGGGCAGTGGACCTTTGTATAGTGAATTTCCACTATGCACAATGCACCTTTATATTTTGTAGTTCGACCATGTAATAAGCATTATGTGCCTTGGTATAGTGCAATTCCACTATGCATAATGTAACTTGGTATAGTGCGCTCTCCCCTCCTTGTACTTTGCACCTTAGTATGGTGTACTTCCACTATGCACCTTGCATATTAGAACCATGTAGTTCAACCATTCACAATGCACCATGCCCTATGGTAAGGTGAAGCTTCATAATGCATTATGCGAATTTGAACCTAGTATGATACACTTCCACCATGTACAATAGACAGTGGAGCTGTGGATAGTGAATTTCCACTATGCACAGTGCACCTTTATATTTTGTAGGTTGACCATGAAATAACCATTGTGTGCCTTGGTATAGTGCAATTCCACTATGCATAATGTAACTTGGTATAGTGCGCTCTCTCCTCCTTGTACTTTGCACCTTAGTATGATGTACTTCCACTAGGCACCTTGCACATTACAATCATGTAGTTCAACCATTCACAATGCACTGTGCCATATGGTAAGGTGGATTTTCATCATGCATTTTGCGAATTTGATCCTAGTATGATGCACTTCCACCATGTACAATAGACAGTGGACCTGTGTATAGTGAATTTCCAATATGCACAATGCAACTTTATACTTTTTAATTCGACCATGCAATAAGAATTGTATGCCCTAGTCTAGTGCGATTCCACTATGGATAATGTAAGTTGGTATAGTGCTCTCTCACCTCCTTGTACTTTGCACCTTAGTATGGTGTACTTCCACTACGCACCTTGCACATTAGAATCATGTTGTTCCAACATTTACAATGCACTGTGCCCTATAGTATGGTGCACTTTCATCATGCATTACGCGAATTTGACCCTACTATGATGCACTTCCACCATGCACAATGAGCAGTGGACCTGTCTATAGTGTATTTCCACTATGCACAACGCACCTTTATATTATTTAGGTCGACCATGCAATAAGCATTGTGTGCTTTGGTATAGTGCATTTCCACTATGCATAATGTAACATGGTATAATGCTCTCACACCTCCTTGTACTTTGCACCTTTGTATGGTGTACTTCCACTATGCACCTTGCACATTAGAATCATGTAGCTCCACCATCCACAATGCACCGTGCCCTATGGTATGGTGCACTTTCATCATCCATTATGCGAATTTAACCCGGGTATGATGCACTTCCAACATGCACAATGGATAGTGGACCTTATTATAGTGAATTTCCACCGTGCACAGCGCACCTTTATATTATTTAGGTCGACCATGCAATAAGCATTGTGTGCTTTGGTATAGTGCATTTCCACTATGCATAATGTAACTTGGTATAGTGCTCACTCACCTCCTTGTACTTTGCACCTTAGTATGGTGTACATCCACTAGGCACCTTGCACATTAGAATCATGTAGTTCAACCATTCACAATGCACTGTGCCATATGGTAAGGTGCATTTCCATCATGCATTTTGCGAATTTGACCCTAGTATGATGCACTTCCACCATGTACAATAGACAGTGGACATGTGTATAGTGACTTTCCACTATGCATAGTGCACCTTTATATTTTTTAATTGGACCATGCAATAAGCATTGTATGCCTTAGTCTAGTGGAATTCCACTATGCATAATATAAGTTGGTGTAATGCTCTCTCACCTCCTTGTACTTTACACCTTAGTATGGTGTACTTCCACTATGCACCTTGCACATTAGAATCATGTAGTTCCAACATTCACACTACACTGTTCCCAATGGTATAGTGCACTTTCATCATCCATTATGTGAATTTGACACTGCTATGATGCATTTCCCCCATGCATAATGGGCAGTGGACCTTTGTAAAGTTAATTTCCACTATGAACAGTGCACCTTTATATTTTGTAGTTCGACCATGTAATAAACATTCCGTGCCTTAGTCTAGTGCAATTCCACTATGCATAATGTAACTTGGTATAGTGCTCTCTCACCTCCTTGTACTTTGCACCTTAGTATGGTGTACTTCCACTGTGCACCTTGCACATTAGAATCATGTAGTTTCAACATTTATAATGGACTGTGCCCTATAGTATGGTGCACTTTCATCGTACATTATGCGAATTTGACCCAACTATGATGCACAATGGGCAGTGGACCTGTGTATAGTGAATTTCCACTATGCACAGCGCACCTTTATATTTTTTAGGTCGACCATGCAATAAGCATTGTGTGCTTTGGTATAGTGCATTTCCACTATGCATAATGTAACATGGTATAGTGCTCTCACACCTCATTGTACTTTGCACCTTAGTATGGTGTACTTCCACTATGCACATTGCACATTAGAATCATGTAGCTCCACCATCCATAATGCACCGTGCCCTATGGTATGGTGCACTTTCATCATCCATTATGCGAATTTAACCCGGGTATGATGCACTTCCAACATGCACAATGGATAGTGGACCTTATTATAGTGAATTTCCCCTATGCACAGTGCACCTTTATAGTTTGTAGGTCGACCATGCAATAAGCATTGTGTGCCTTGGTATAGTGCATTTCAACTATGCATAATGTAACTTGGTATAGTGCTCTCTCACCTCCTTGTACTTTGCACCTTAGTATGGTGTACATCCACTGTGCACCTTGCACATTAGAATCATGTAGTTCCAACATTTACAATGGACTGTGCCCTATAGTATGGTGCACTTTCATCATACATTATGCGAATTTGACAAAACTATGATGCACAATGGGCAGTGGACCTGTGTATAGTGAATTTCCACTATGCACAGCGCACCTTTATATTATTTAGGTCGACCATGCAATAAGCATTGTGTGCTTTGGTATAGTGCATTTCCACTATGCATAATGTAACATGGTATAGTGCTCTCACACCTCATTGTACTTTGCACCTTAGTATGGTGTACTTCCACTATGCACCTTGCACATTAGAATCATGTAGCTCCACCATCCACAATGCACCGTGCCCTATGGTATGGTGCACTTTCATCATCCATTATACGAATTTAACCCGGGTATGATGCACTTCCAACATGCACAATGGATAGTGGACCTTATTATAGTGAATTTCCCCTATGCACAGTGCACCTTTATATTTTGTAGGTCGACCATGCAATAAGCATTGTGTGCCTTGGTATAGTGCATTTCCACTATGCATAATGTAACTTGGTATAGTGCTCTCTCATCTCCTTGTACTTTGCACCATAGTATGGTGTACATCCACTAGGCACCTTGCACATTAGAATCAGGTAGTTCAACCATTCACAATGCACTGTGCCATATGGTAAGGTGCATTTCCATCATGCATTTTGCGAATTTGACCCTAGTATGATGCACTTCCACCATGTACAATAGACAGTGGACATGTGTATAGTGATTTTCCACTATGCACAATGCACCTTTATATTTTTTAATTGGACCATGCAATAAGCATTGTATGCCTTAGTCTAGTGGAATTCCACTATGCATAATGTAAGTTGGTATAATGCTCTCTCACCTCCTTGTACTTTGCACCTTAGTATGGTGTACTTCCACTATGCACCTTGCACATTAGAATCATGTAGTTCCAACATTCACACTGCACTGTTCCCAATGGTATAGTGCACTTTCATCATCAATTATGTTAATTTGACACTGCTATGATGCATTTCCACCATGCATAATGGGCAGTGGACCTTTGTATAGCGAATTTCCACTATGCACAATGCACATTTATATTTTGTAGTTCGACCATGTAATAAGCATTGTGTGCCTTGGTCTAGTGCAATTCCACTATGCATAATGTAACTTGGTATAGTGCTCTCTCACGTCCTTGTACTTTGCACCTTAGTATGGTGTACTTCCACTATGCACCTTGCACATTAGAACCATGTAGTTCAACCATTCACAATGCAGCATGCCCTATGGTAAGGTGCAGTTTCATCATGCATTATGCGAATTTGACCCTAGTATGATACACTTCCACCATCTACAATAGACAGTGGACCTGTGGATAGTGAATTTTCAGTATGCACAGTGCACCTTTTATTTTGTAGTTCGACCATGCAATAAGCATTGTGTGCCTTGGTCTAATGCTATTCCACTATGCATAATGTAACTTGGTATAGTGCTCTCTCACCTCTTTGTACTTTGCACCCTAGTATGGTGTACTTCCACTATGCACCTTGCGCATTAGAATTATGTAGCTCCACCATCCACAATGGACCGTTCCCTATGATATGGTGCACTTTCATCATGCATTATGCAAATTTAACCGTGGTATGATTTACTTCAACCATGCAGAATGGGAAGTGGACCTTATTATAGTGAATTTCCCGTAAGCACAGTGCACCTTTGGATTTTGTAGGTCGACCATGCAATAAGAATTGTGTGCCTTGGTATAGTGCGTTTCCACTATGCATAATGTAACTTGGTATAATGCTCTCTCATCTCCTTGTACTTTGCACCTTAGTATGGTGTACTTCCACTAGGCACCTTGCAGATTAGAATCATGTAGTTCAACCCGTCACAATGCACTGTGCCATATAGTAAGGTGCATTTTCATCATGCATTTTTCGAATTTGACCCTAGTATGATGCACTTCCAACATGTACAATAGACAGTGGACCTGTGTATAGTGAATTTCCAGTATGCATAGTGCACCTTTATATTTTTTAATTTGACCATGCAATAAGCATTGTATGCCTTAGTCTAGTGCAATTCCACTATGCATAATGTAAGTTGGTATAGTGCTCTCTCACCTCCTTGTACTTTGCATCTTAGTATGGTGTACTTCCACTATGCACCTTGCACATTAGAATCATGTAGTTCCAACATTCACACTACACTGTTCCCAATGGTATAGTGCACATCCATCATCCATTATGTGAATTTGACACTGGTATGATGCATTTCCACCATGCATAATGGGCAGTGGACCTTTGTAAAGTGAATTTCCACTATGCACAGTGCACCTTTATATTTTGTAGTTCGACCATGTAATAAGCATTGTGTGCCTTGGTCTAGTGCAATTCCACTATGCATAATGTAACTTGGTATAGTGCGCTCTCCCCTCCTTGTACTTTGCACCTTAGTATGGTGTACTTCCACTATGCACCTTACACATTAGAATCATGTAATTCAACCATTCACAATGCACCGTGCCGTATGGTAAGGTGCAGTTTCATCATGCATTATGCGAATTTGACCCTAGTATGATGCACTTCCACCATGTAAAATTGACAGTAGACCTGTGTCTAGTTTATTTCAACTATACAAAGTGCACCTTTATATTTTGTACGTCGACCATGAAACAAGCATTGTGTGCCTTGGTATAATGCAATTCCACTATGCATAATGTAACTTGGTATAGTGCGCTCTCCCCTCTTTGTACTTTGCACCTTAGTATGGTGTACTTCCACTATGCACCTTACACATTAGAATCATGTAATTCAACCATCCACAATGCAACGTGCCCTATGGTAAGGTGCAGTTTCATCATGCATTATGCGAATTTGACCCTAGTATGATGCACTTCCACCATGTAAAATTGACAGTAGACCTGTGTCTAGTTTATTTCAACTATACAAAGTGCACCTTTATATTTTGTACGTCGACCATGAAACAAGCATTGTGTGCCTTGGTATAGTGCAATTCCACTATGCATAATGTAACTTGGTATAGTGCGCTCTCCCCTCCTTGTACTTTGCACCTTAGTATGGTGTACTTCCACTATGCACCTTACACATTAGAATCATGTAATTCAACCATCCACAATGCAACGTGCCCTATGGTAAGGTGCAGTTTCATCATGCATTATGCGAATTTGACCCTAGTATGATGCACTTCCACCATGTAAAATTGACAGTAGACCTGTGTCTAGTTTATTTCAACTATGCAAAGTGCATCTTTATATGTTGTAGTTCGACCATGAAACAAGCATTGTGTGCCTTGGTATAGTGCAATTCCACTATGCATAATGTAACTTGGTATAGTGCGCTCTCCCCTCCTTGTACTTTGCACCTTAGTATGGTGTACTTCCACTATGCACCTTACACATTAGAATCATGTAATTCAGCAATTCACAATGCACCGTGCCCTATGGTAAGGTGCAGTTTCATCATGCATTAGTCGAATTGACCCTAGTATGATGCACTTCCACCAAGTAAAATTGACAGTAGACCTGTGTCTAGTTTATTTCAACTATGCACAGTGCACCTTTATATTTTGTAGGTCGACTATGAAACAAGCATTGTGTGCCTTGGTATAGTGCAATTCCACTATGCATAATGTAACTTGGTATAGTGCGCTCTCCCCTCCTTGTACTTTGCACCTTAGTATGGTGTACTTCCACTATGCACCTTACACATTAGAATCATGTAATTCAACAATTCACAATGCACCGTGCCCTATGGTAAGGTGCAGTTTCATCATGCATTATGCGAATTGACCCTAGTATGATGCACTTCCACCATGTAAAATTGACAAGTAGACCCGTGTCTAGTTTATTTCAACTATGCAAAGTGCACCTTTATATTTTGTAGGTCGACCATGAAACAAGCATTGTGTGCCTTGGTATAGTGCAATTCCACTATGCATAATGTAACTTGGTATAGTGCGCTCTCCCCTCCTTGTACTTTGCACCTTAGTATGGTGTACTTCCACTATGCACCTTACACATTAGAATCATGTAATTCAACCATTCACAATGCACCGTGCCCTATGGTATGGTACACTTACATCATGCATTATGTGAATTTGACCCTAGTATGATGCACTTCCACCATGTAAAATTGACAAGTAGACCTGTGTCTAGTTTATTTCAACTATGCACAGTGCACCTTTATATTTTGTAGGTCGACCATGAAACAAGCATTGTGTGCCTTGGTATAGTGCAATTCCACTATGCATAATGTAACTTGGTATAGTGCGCTCTCCCCTAATTGTACTTTGCACCTTAGTATGGTGTACTTCCACTATGCACCTTACACATTAGAATCATGTAATTCAACCATTCACAATGCATCGTGCCCTATGGTAAGGTGCGGCTTCATCTTGCATTATGCGAATTTGACCCTAGTATGATGCACTTCCACCATGTAAAATTGACAGTAGACCCGTGTCTAGTTTATTTCAACTATGCACAGTGCACCTTTATATTTTGTAGGTCGACCATGAAACAAGCATTGTGTGCCTTGGTATAGTGCAATTCCACTATGCATAATGTTACTTGGTATAGTGCGCTCTCCCCTCCTTCTACTTTGCACCTTAGTATGGTGTACTTCCACTATGCACCTTACACATTAGAATCATGTAATTCAACCATTCACAATGCACCGTGCCCTATGGTATGGTACACTTACATCATGCATTATGCGAATTTAATCCTAGTATGATGCACTTCCACCATGTAAAATAGACAGTAGACCTGTGTCTAGTTTATTTCAACTATGCATAGTGCACCTTTATATTTTTTAAGTCGACCATACATAAGCATTGTGTGCCTTGATCTAGTGCAATTCCACTATCCATAATGTAAGTTGGTATAGTGCTCTCTCACCTGTTTGTACTTTGCACCTTAGTATGGTGTACTTCCACTATGCACCTTGCAGATTAGATTCATGTAGCTCCACCATCCAGAATGCACCGTGCCCTATGGTATGGTGCACTTTCATCATGTATTATGCAAATTTAACCCTGAGATGATGCACTTCAACCATGCAGAATGGGAAGTGGTCCTTTGTATAGTGAATTTCCACTATGCACAGTGCACCTTTATATTTTGTAGGTCGACAATGAAATAACCCTTGTGTGCCTTTGTATAGTGCAATTCCACTATGCATAATGTAACTTGGTATAGTGCGCTCTCCCCTCCTTGTACTTTGCACCTTAGTATGGTGTACTTCCACTATGCACCTTACACATTAGAATCATGTAATTCAACCATTCACAATGCACCGTGCCCTATGGTAAGGTGCAGTTTCATCATGCATTATGTGAATTCGACCCTAGTATGATGCACTTCCACCATGTAAAATTGACGGAGACTCTGTGTCTAGTTTATTTCAACTATACACAAGTGCACCTTTATATTTTGTAGGTCGACCATGAAACAAGCATTGTGTGCCTTGGTATAGTGCAATTCCACTATGCATAATGTAACTTGGTATAGTGCGCTCTCCCCTCCTTGTACTTTGCACCTTAGTATGGTGTACTTCCACTATGCACCTTACACATTAGAATCATGTAATTCAACCATTCACAATGCACCGTGCCCTATGGTAAGGTGCGCTTTCATCATGCATTATGCAAATTTGACCCTAGTATGATGCACTTCCACCATGTAAAATTGACAAGTAGACTCCGTGTCTAGTTTATTTCAACTATACAAAGTACACCTTTATATTTTGTACGTCGACCATGAAACAAGCATTGTGTGCCTTGGTATAGTGCAATTCCACTATGCATAATGTAACTTGGTATAGTGCGCTCTCCCCTCCTTGTACTTTGCACCTTAGTATGGTGTACTTCCACTATGCACCTTACACATTAGAATCATGTAATTCAACCATCCATAATGCAACGTGCCCTATGGTAAGGTGCGTTTCATCATGCATTATGCGAATTTGACCCTAGTATGATGCACTTCCACCATGTAAAATTGACAAGTAGACCTGTGTCTAGTTTATTTCAAGTATGCAAAGTGCATCTTTATATGTTGTAGTTCGACCATGAAACAGGCATTGTGTGCCTTGGTATAGTGCAATTCCACTATGCATAATGTAACTTGGTATAGTGTGCTCTCCCCTCCTTGTACTTTGCACCTTAGTATGGTGTACTTCCACTATGCACCTTACACATTAGAATCATGTAATTCAACAATTCACAATGCACCGTGCCCTATGGTAAGGTGCGGTTTCATCATGCATTATGCGAATTGACCCTAGTATGATGCACTTCCACCATGTAAAATTGACGGTAGACCTGTGTCTAGTTTATTTCAACTATGCACAAGTGCACCTTTATATTTTGTAGGTCGACCATGAAACAAGCATTGTGTGCCTTGGTATAGTGCAATTCCACTATGCATAATGTAACTTGGTATAGTGCGCTCTCCCCTCCTTGTACTTTGCACCTTAGTATGGTGTACTTCCACTATGCACCTTACACATTAGAATCATGTAATTCAACAATTCACAATGCACCGTGCCCTATGGTAAGGTGCGGTTTCATCATGCATTATGCGAATTGACCCTAGTATGATGCACTTCCACCATGTAAAATTGACGGTAGACCCGTGTCTAGTTTATTTCAACTATGCACAAGTGCACCTTTATATTTTGTAGGTCGACCATGAAACAAGCATTGTGTGCCTTGGTATAGTGCAATTCCACTATGCATAATGTAACTTGGTATAGTGCGCTCTCCCCTCCTTGTACTTTGCACCTTAGTATGGTGTACTTCCACTATGCACCTTACACATTAGAATCATGTAATTCAACCATTCACAATGCACCGTGCCCTATGGTATGGTACACTTACATCATGCATTATGTGAATTTGACCCTAGTATGATGCACTTCCACCATGTAAAATTGACAGTAGACCTGTGTCTAGTTTATTTCAACTATGCAAAGTGCACCTTTATATTTTGTAGGTCGACCATGAAACAAGCATTGTGTGCCTTGGTATAGTGCAATTCCACTATGCATAATGTAACTTGGTATAGTGCGCTCTCCCCTCCTTGTACTTTGCACCTTAGTATGGTGTACTTCCACTATGCACCTTACACATTAGAATCATGTAATTCAACAATTCACAATGCACCGTGCCCTATGGTAAGGTGCAGTTTCATCATGCATTATGCGAATTGACCCTAGTATGATGCACTTCCACCATGTAAAATTGACAAGTAGACCCGTGTCTAGTTTATTTCAACTATGCACAGTGCACCTTTATATTTTGTAGGTCGACCATGAAACAAGCATTGTGTGCCTTGGTATAGTGCAATTCCACCATGTATAATGTAACTTGGTATAGTGCGCTCTCCCATCTTTGTACTTTGCACCTTAGTATGGTGTACTTCCACTATGCACCTTACACATTAGAATCATGTAATTCAACCATTCACAATGCACCGTGCCCTATGGTAAGGTGCAGCTTTCATCATGCATTATGTGAATTCGACCCTAGTATGATGCACTTCCACCATGTAAAATTGACAGTAGACCCGTGTCTAGTTTATTTCAACTATACACAAGTGCACCTTTATATTTTGTAGGTCGACCATGAAACAAGCATTGTGTGCCTTGGTATAGTGCAATTCCACTATGCATAATGTAACTTGGTATAGTGCGCTGTCCCCTCCTTGTACTTTGCACCTTAGTATGGTGTACTTCCACTATGCACCTTACACATTAGAATCATGTAATTCAACCATTCACAATGCACCGTGCCCTATGGTAAGGTGCAGTTTCATCATGCATTATGCGAATTTGACCCTAGTATGATGCACTTCCACCATGTAAAATTGACAAGTAGACCCGTGTCTAGTTTATTTCAACTATACAAAGTGCACCTTTATATTTTGTACGTCGACCATGAAACAAGCATTGTGTGCCTTGGTATAGTGCAATTCCACTATGCATAATGTAACTTGGTATAGTGCGCTCTCCCCTCCTTGTACTTTGCACCTTAGTATGGTGTACTTCCACTATGCACCTTACACATTAGAATCATGTAATTCAACCATCCACAATGCAACGTGCCCTATGGTAAGGTGCGGTTTCATCATGCATTATGCGAATTTGACCCTAGTATGATGCACTTCCACCATGTAAAATTGACAAAGTAGACTCCGTGTCTAGTTTATTTCAACTATGCAAGTGCACCTTTATATTTTGTAGGTCGACCATGAAACAAGCATTGTGTGCCTTGGTATAGTGCAATTCCACTATACATAATGTAACTTGGTATAGTGCGCTCTCCCTTAATTGTACTTTGCACCTTAGTATGGTGTACTTCCACTATGCACCTTACACATTAGAATCATGTAATTCAACCATTCACAATGCACCGTGCCCTATGGTAAGGTGCAGTTTCATCTTGCATTATGCGAATTTGACCCTAGTATGATGCACTTCCACCATGTAAAATTGACAGTAGACCTGTGTCTAGTTTATTTCAACTATGCACAGTGCACCTTTATATTTTGTAGGTCGACCATGAAACAAGCATTGTGTGCCTTGGTATAGTGCAATTCCACTATGCATAATGTAACTTGGTATAGTGCGCTCTCCCCTCCTTGTACTTTGCACCTTAGTATGGTGTACTTCAACTATGCACCTTACACATTAGAATCATGTAATTCAACCATTCACAATGCACCGTGCCCTATGGTATGGTACACTTACATCATGCATTATGCGAATTTAATCCTAGTATGATGCACTTCCACCATGTAAAATGGACAGTAGACCTGTGTCTAGTTTATTTCAACTATGCATAGTGCACCTTTATATTTTTTAAGTCGACCATGCATAAGCATTGTGTGCCTTGATCTAGTGCAATTCCACTATGCATAATGTAAGTTGGTATAGTGCGCTCTCCCCTCCTTGTACTTTGCACCTTAGTATGGTGTACTTCCACTATGCACCTTACACATTAGAATCATGTAATACAACCATTCATAATGCACCATGCCCAATGGAATGGTGCAATTTCATCATGCATTATGCAAATTTAACCCTGGTATGCTGCACTTCAACCATGCAGAATGGGAAGTGGACCTTTGTATAGTGAGTTTCCACTATGCACAGTGCACCTTTATATTTTGTAGGTCGACCATGAAATAAGCATTGTGTCGCTTGGTATAGTGCAATTCCACCATGCATAATGTAACTTGGTATAGTGCGCTCTCCCATCTTTGTACTTTGCACCTTAGTATGGTGTACTTCCACTATGCACCTTACACATTAGAATCATGTAATTCAACCATTCACAATGCACCGTGCCCTATGGTAAGGTGCAGTTTCATCATGCATTATGTGAATTCGACCCTAGTATGATGCACTTCCACCATGTAAAATTGACAGTAGACCTGTGTCTAGTTTATTTCAACTATACACAGTGCACCTTTATATTTTGTAGGTCGACCATGAAACAAGCATTGTGTGCCTTGGTATAGTGCAATTCCACTATGCATAATGTAACTTGGTATAGTGCGCTGTCCCCTCCTTGTACTTTGCACCTTAGTATGGTGTACTTCCACTATGCACCTTACACATTAGAATCATGTAATTCAACCATTCACAATGCACCGTGCCCTATGGTAAGGTGCAGTTTCATCATGCATTATGCGAATTTGACCCTAGTATGATGCACTTCCACCATGTAAAATTGACAGTAGACCTGTGTCTAGTTTATTTCAACTATACAAAGTGCACCTTTATATTTTGTACGTCGACCATGAAACAAGCATTGTGTGCCTTGGTATAGTGCAATTCCACTATGCATAATGTAACTTGGTATAGTGCGCTCTCCCCTCCTTGTACTTTGCACCTTAGTATGGTGTACTTCCACTATGCACCTTACACATTAGAATCATGTAATTCAACCATCCACAATGCAACGTGCCCTATGGTAAGGTGCAGTTTCATATGCATTATGCGAATTTGACCCTAGTATGATGCACTTCCACCATGTAAAATTGACAGTAGACCTGTGTCTAGTTTATTTCAAGTATGCAAAGTGCATCTTTATATGTTGTAGTTCGACCATGAAACAAGCATTGTGTGCCTTGGTATAGTGCAATTCCACTATGCATAATGTAACTTGGTATAGTGCGCTCTCCCCTCCTTGTACTTTGCACCATAGTATGGTGTACTTCCACTATGCACCTTACACATTAGAATCATGTAATTCAACAATTCACAATGCACCGTGCCCTATGGTAAGGTGCAGTTTCATTATGCATTATGCGAATTGACCCTAGTATGATGCACTTCCACCATGTAAAATTGACAGTAGACCTGTGTCTAGTTTATTTCAACTATACAAAGTGCACCTTTATATTTTGTACGTCGACCATGAAACAAGCATTGTGTGCCTTGGTATAGTGCAATTCCACTATGCATAATGTAACTTGGTATAGTGCGCTCTCCCCCTCCTTGTACTTTGCACCTTAGTATGGTGTACTTCCACTATGCACCTTACACATTAGAATCATGTAATTCAACCATCCACAATGCAACGTGCCCTATGGTAAGGTGCAGTTTCATCATGCATTATGCGAATTTGACCCTAGTATGATGCACTTCCACCATGTAAAATTGACAGTAGACCTGTGTCTAGTTTATTTCAAGTATGCAAAGTGCATCTTTATATGTTGTAGTTCGACCATGAAACAAGCATTGTGTGCCTTGGTATAGTGCAATTCCACTATGCATAATGTAACTTGGTATAGTGCGCTCTCCCCTCCTTGTACTTTGCACCTTAGTATGGTGTACTTCCACTATGCACCTTACACATTAGAATCATGTAATTCAGCAATTCACAATGCACCGTGCCCTATGGTAAGGTGCGGTTTCATCATGCATTATGCGAATTGACCCTAGTATGATGCACTTCCACCAAGTAAAATTGACAAGTAGACCCGTGTCTAGTTTATTTCAACTATGCAAAGTGCACCTTTATATTTTGTACGTCGACCATGAAACAAGCATTGTGTGCCTTGGTATAGTGCAATTCCACTATGCATAATGTAACTTGGTATAGTGCGCTCTCCCCTCCTTGTACTTTGCACCTTAGTATGGTGTACTTCCACTATGCACCTTACACATTAGAATCATGTAATTCAACCATCCACAATGCAACGTGCCCTATGGTAAGGTGCAGTTTCATCATGCATTATGCGAATTGACCCTAGTATGATGCACTTCCACCATGTAAAATTGACAGTAGACCTGTGTCTAGTTTATTTCAACTATACAAAGTGCACCTTTATATTTTGTACGTCGACCATGAAACAAGCATTGTGTGCCTTGGTATAGTGCAATTCCACTATGCATAATGTAACTTGGTATAGTGCGCTCTCCCCTCCTTGTACTTTGCACCTTAGTATGGTGTACTTCCACTATGCACCTTACACATTAGAATCATGTAATTCAACCATCCACAATGCAACGTGCCCTATGGTAAGGTGCAGTTTCATCATGCATTATGCGAATTTGACCCTAGTATGATGCACTTCCACCATGTAAAATTGACGGTAGACTCCGTGTCTAGTTTATTTCAAGTATGCAAAGTGCATCTTTATATGTTGTAGTTCGACCATGAAACAAGCATTGTGTGCCTTGGTATAGTGCAATTCCACTATGCATAATGTAACTTGGTATAGTGCGCTCTCCCCTCCTTGTACTTTGCACCTTAGTATGGTGTACTTCCACTATGCACCTTACACATTAGAATCATGTAATTCAGCAATTCGCAATGCACCGTGCCCTATGGTAAGGTGCAGTTTCATCATGCATTATGCGAATTGACCCTAGTATGATGCACTTCCACCAAGTAAAATTGACAGTAGACCTGTGTCTAGTTTATTTCAACTATGCAAAGTGCACCTTTATATTTTGTAGGTCGACCATGAAACAAGCATTGTGTGCCTTGGTATAGTGCAATTCCACTATGCATAATGTAACTTGGTATAGTGCGCTCTCCCCTCCTTGTACTTTGCACCTTAGTATGGTGTACTTCCACTATGCACCTTGCAGATTAGATTCATGTAGCTCCACCATCCAGAATGCACCGTGCCCTATGGTATGGTGCACTTTCATCATGTATTATGCAAATTTAACCCGAATATGATGCACTTCAACCATGCAAAATGGGAAGTGGTCCTTTGTATAGTGAATTTCCACTATGCACAAGTGCACCTTTATATTTTGTAGGTCGACAATGAAATAACCCTTGTGTGCCTTTGTATAGTGCAATTCCACTATGCATAATGTAACTTGGTATAGTGCGCTCTCCCCTCCTTGTACTTTGCACCTTAGTATGGTGTACTTCCACTATGCACCTTACACATTAGAATCATGTAATTCAACCATTCACAATGCACCGTGCCCTAAGGTAAGGTGCAGTTTCATCATGCATTATGTGAATTCGACCCTAGTATGATGCACTTCCACCATGTAAAATTGACAGTAGACCTGTGTCTAGTTTATTTCAACTATACACAAAGTGCACCTTTATATTTTGTAGGTCGACCATGAAACAAGCATTGTGTGCCTTGGTATAGTGCAATTCCACTATGCATAATGTAACTTGGTATAGTGCGCTCTCCCCTCCTTGTACTTTGCACCTTAGTATGGTGTACTTCCACTATGCACCTTACACATTAGAATCATGTAATTCAACCATTCACAATGCACCGTGCCCTATGGTAAGGTGCAGTTTCATCATGCATTATGCAAATTTGACCCTAGTATGATGCACTTCCACCATGTAAAATTGACAGTAGACCTGTGTCTAGTTTATTTCAACTATACAAAGTACACCTTTATATTTTGTACGTCGACCATGAAACAAGCATTGTGTGCCTTGGTATAGTGCAATTCCACTATGCATAATGTAACTTGGTATAGTGCGCTCTCCCCTCCTTGTACTTTGCACCTTAGTATGTTGTACTTCCACTATGCACCTTACACATTAGAATCATGTAATTCAACCATCCACAATGCAACGTGCCCTATGGTAAGGTGCAGCTTTCATCATGCATTATGCGAATTTGACCCTAGTATGATGCACTTCCACCATGTAAAATTGACAAGTAGACCCGTGTCTAGTTTATTTCAAGTATGCAAAGTGCATCTTTATATTTTGTAGGTCGACCATGAAACAAGCATTGTGTGCCTTGGTATAGTGCAATTCCACTATGCATAATGTAACTTGGTATAGTGCGCTCTCCCCTCCTTGTACTTTGCACCTTAGTATGGTGTACTTCCACTATGCACCTTACACATTAGAATCATGTAATTCAACAATTCACAATGCACCGTGCCCTATGGTAAGGTGCAGTTTCATCATGCATTATGCGAATTGACCCTAGTATGATGCACTTCCACCATGTAAAATTGACAAGTAGACCCGTGTCTAGTTTATTTCAACTATGCACAAGTGCACCTTTATATTTTGTAGGTCGACCATGAAACAAGCATTGTGTGCCTTGGTATAGTGCAATTCCACTATGCATAATGTAACTTGGTATAGTGCGCTCTCCCCTCCTTGTACTTTGCACCTTAGTATGGTGTACTTCCACTATGCACCTTACACATTAGAATCATGTAATTCAACAATTCACAATGCACCGTGCCCTATGGTAAGGTGCAGTTTCATCATGCATTATGCGAATTGACCCTAGTATGATGCACTTCCACCATGTAAAATTGACAGTAGACCTGTGTCTAGTTTATTTCAACTATGCAAGGTGCACCTTTATATTTTGTAGGTCGACCATGAAACAAGCATTGTGTGCCTTGGTATAGTGCAATTCCACTATGCATAATGTAACTTGGTATAGTGCGCTCTCCCCTCCTTGTACTTTGCACCTTAGTATGGTGTACTTCCACTATGCACCTTACACATTAGAATCATGTAATTCAACCATTCACAATGCACCGTGCCCTATGGTATGGTACACTTACATCATGCATTATGTGAATTTGACCCTAGTATGATGCACTTCCACCATGTAAAATTGGACAGTAGACCCGTGTCTAGTTTATTTCAACTATGCAAAGTGCACCTTTATATTTTGTAGGTCGACCATGAAACAAGCATTGTGTGCCTTGGTATAGTGCAATTCCACTATGCATAATGTAACTTGGTATAGTGCGCTCTCCCCTCCTTGTACTTTGCACCTTAGTATGGTGTACTTCCACTATGCACCTTACACATTAGAATCATGTAATTCAACAATTCACAATGCACCGTGCCCTATGGTAAGGTGCACTTACATCATGCATTATGCGAATTTGACCCTAGTATGATGCACTTCCACCATGTAAAATTGGAAGTAGACTCCGTGTCTAGTTTATTTCAACTATGCACAGTGCACCTTTATATTTTGTAGGTCGACCATGAAACAAGCATTGTGTGCCTTGGTATAGTGCAATTCCACCATGCATAATGTAACTTGGTATAGTGCGCTCTCCCATCTTTGTACTTTGCACCTTAGTATGGTGTACTTCCACTATGCACCTTACACATTAGAATCATGTAATTCAACCATTCACAATGCACCGTGCCCTATGGTAAGGTGCAGTTTCATCATGCATTATGTGAATTCGACCCTAGTATGATGCACTTCCACCATGTAAAATTGACAGTAGACCTGTGTCTAGTTTATTTCAACTATACACAGTGCACCTTTATATTTTGTAGGTCGACCATGAAACAAGCATTGTGTGCCTTGGTATAGTGCAATTCCACTATGCATAATTTAACTTGGTATAGTGCGCTCTCCCCTCCTTGTACTTTGCACCTTAGTATGGTGTACTTCCACTATGCACCTTACACATTAGAATCATGTAATTCAACCATTCACTATGCACCGTGCCCTATGGTAAGGTGCGCTTTCATCATGCATTATGCGAATTTGACCCTAGTATGATGCACTTCCACCATGTAAAATTGACAGTAGACCTGTGTCTAGTTTATTTCAACTATACAAAGTGCACCTTTATATTTTGTACGTCGACCATGAAACAAGCATTGTGTGCCTTGGTATAGTGCAATTCCACTATGCATAATGTAACTTGGTATAGTGCGCTCTCCCTTCCTTGTACTTTGCACCTTAGTATGGTGTACTTCCACTATGCACCTTACACATTAGAATCATGTAATTCAACCATCCACAATGCAACGTGCCCTATGGTAAGGTGCAGTTTCATCATGCATTATGCGAATTTGACCCTAGTATGATGCACTTCCACCATGTAAAATTGACAAGTAGACCCGTGTCTAGTTTATTTCAACTATGCACAGTGCACCTTTATATTTTGTAGGTCGACCATGAAACAAGCATTGTGTGCCTTGGTATAGTGCAATTCCACTATACATAATGTAACTTGGTATAGTGCGCTCTCCCTTAATTGTACTTTGCACCTTAGTATGGTGTACTTCCACTATGCACCTTACACATTAGAATCATGTAATTCAACCATTCACAATGCACCGTGCCCTATGGTAAGGTGCGCTTTCATCTTGCATTATGCGAATTTGACCCTAGTATGATGCACTTCCACCATGTAAAATTGACAAGTAGACCTCGTGTCTAGTTTATTTCAACTATGCACAAGTGCACCTTTATATTTTGTAGGTCGACCATGAAACAAGCATTGTGTGCCTTGGTATAGTGCAATTCCACTATGCATAATGTAACTTGGTATAGTGCGCTCTCCCCTCCTTGTACTTTGCACCTTAGTATGGTGTACTTCAACTATGCACCTTACACATTAGAATCATGTAATTCAACCATTCACAATGCACCGTGCCCTATGGTATGGTACACTTACATCATGCATTATGTGAATTTAATCCTAGTATGATGCACTTCCACCATGTAAAATGGACAGTAGACCTGTGTCTAGTTTATTTCAACTATGCATAGTGCACCTTTATATTTTTTAAGTCGACCATGCATAAGCATTGTGTGCCTTGATCTAGTGCAATTCCACTATGCATAATGTAAGTTGGTATAGTGCGCTCTCCCCTCCTTGTACTTTGCACCTTAGTATGGTGTACTTCCACTATGCACCTTACACATTAGAATCATGTAATACAACCATTCATAATGCACCATGCCCAATGGAATGGTGCAATTTCATCATGCATTATGCAAATTTAACCCTGGTATGCCGCACTTCAACCATGCAGAATGGGAAGTGGACCTTTGTATAGTGAGTTTCCACTATGCACAGTGCACCTTTATATTTTGTAGGTCGACCATGAAATAAGCATTGTGTGGCTTGGTATAGTGCAATTCCACCATGCATAATGTAACTTGGTATAGTGCGCTCTCCCATCTTTGTACTTTGCACCTTAGTATGGTGTACTTCCACTATGCACCTTACACATTAGAATCATGTAATTCAACCATTCACAATGCACCGTGCCCTATGGTAAGGTGCAGTTTCATCATGCATTATGTGAATTCGACCCTAGTATGATGCACTTCCACCATGTAAAATTGACAGTAGACCCCGTGTCTAGTTTATTTCAACTATACACAAGTGCACCTTTATATTTTGTAGGTCGACCATGAAACAAGCATTGTGTGCCTTGGTATAGTGCAATTCCACTATGCATAATGTAACTTGGTATAGTGCGCTGTCCCCTCCTTGTACTTTGCACCTTAGTATGGTGTACTTCCACTATGCACCTTACACATTAGAATCATGTAATTCAACCATTCACAATGCACCGTGCCCTATGGTAAGGTGCAGCTTTCATCATGCATTATGCGAATTTGACCCTAGTATGATGCACTTCCACCATGTAAAATTGACAAGTAGACCCGTGTCTAGTTTATTTCAACTATACAAAGTGCACCTTTATATTTTGTACGTCGACCATGAAACAAGCATTGTGTGCCTTGGTATAGTGCAATTCCACTATGCATAATGTAACTTGGTATAGTGCGCTCTCCCCTCCTTGTACTTTGCACCTTAGTATGGTGTACTTCCACTATGCACCTTACACATTAGAATCATGTAATTCAACCATCCACAATGCAACGTGCCCTATGGTAAGGTGCGCTTTCATATGCATTATGCGAATTTGACCCTAGTATGATGCACTTCCACCATGTAAAATTGACAGTAGACCTGTGTCTAGTTTATTTCAAGTATGCAAAGTGCATCTTTATATGTTGTAGTTCGACCATGAAACAAGCATTGTGTGCCTTGGTATAGTGCAATTCCACTATGCATAATGTAACTTGGTATAGTGCGCTCTCCCCTCCTTGTACTTTGCACCATAGTATGGTGTACTTCCACTATGCACCTTACACATTAGAATCATGTAATTCAACAATTCACAATGCACCGTGCCCTATGGTAAGGTGCGCTTTCATCATGCATTATGCGAATTGACCCTAGTATGATGCACTTCCACCATGTAAAATTGACAAGTAGACTCCGTGTCTAGTTTATTTCAACTATGCACAAGTGCACCTTTATATTTTGTAGGTCGACCATGAAACAAGCATTGTGTGCCTTGGTATAGTGCAATTCCACTATGCATAATGTAACTTGGTATAGTGCGCTCTCCCCTCCTTGTACTTTGCACCTTAGTATGGTGTACTTCCACTATGCACCTTACACATTAGAATCATGTAATTCAACCATTCACAATGCACCGTGCCCTATGGTAAGGTGCGCTTTCATCATGCATTATGCGAATTTGACCCTAGTATGATGCACTTCCACCATGTAAAATTAACAGTAGACCTGTGTCTAGTTTATTTCAACTATACAAAGTGCACCTTTATATTTTGTACGTCGACCATGAAACAAGCATTGTGTGCCTTGGTATAGTGCAATTCCACTATGCATAATGTAACTTGGTATAGTGCGCTCTCCCCTCCTTGTACTTTGCACCTTAGTATGGTGTACTTCCACTATGCACCTTACACATTAGAATCATGTAATTCAACCATCCACAATGCAACGTGCCCTATGGTAAGGTGAAGTTTCATCATGCATTATGCGAATTTGACCCTAGTATGATGCACTTCCACCATGTAAAATTGACAGTAGACCTGTGTCTAGTTTATTTCAAGTATGCAAAGTGCATCTTTATATGTTGTAGTTCGACCATGAAACAAGCATTGTGTGCCTTGGTATAGTGCAATTCCACTATGCATAATGTAACTTGGTATAGTGCGCTCTCCCCTCCTTGTACTTTGCACCTTAGTATGGTGTACTTCCACTATGCACCTTACACATTAGAATCATGTAATTCAACAATTCACAATGCACCGTGCCCTATGGTAAGGTGCGGTTTCATCATGCATTATGCGAATTGACCCTAGTATGATGCACTTCCACCATGTAAAATTGACAAGTAGACCCGTGTCTAGTTTATTTCAACTATGCACAGTGCAACTTTATATTTTGTAGGTCGACCATGAAACAAGCATTGTGTGCCTTGGTATAGTGCAATTCCACTATACATAATGTAACTTGGTATAGTGCGCTCTCCCTTAATTGTACTTTGCACCTTAGTATGGTGTACTTCCACTATGCACCTTACACATTAGAATCATGTAATTCAACCATTCACAATGCACCGTGCCCTATGGTAAGGTGCAGTTTCATCTTGCATTATGCGAATTTGACCCTAGTATGATGCACTTCCACCATGTAAAATTGACAGTAGACCCGTGTCTAGTTTATTTCAACTATGCAAAGTGCACCTTTATATTTTGTAGGTCGACCATGAAACAAGCATTGTGTGCCTTGGTATAGTGCAATTCCACTATGCATAATGTAACTTGGTATAGTGCGCTCTCCCCTCCTTGTACTTTGCACCTTAGTATGGTGTACTTCCACTATGCACCTTACACATTAGAATCATGTAATTCAACCATCCACAATGCAACGTGCCCTATGGTAAGGTGCGGTTTCATCATGCATTATGCGAATTTGACCCTAGTATGATGCACTTCCACCATGTAAAATTGACAGTAGACCTGTGTCTAGTTTATTTCAAGTATGCAAAGTGCATCTTTATATGTTGTAGTTCGACCATGAAACAAGCATTGTGTGCCTTGGTATAGTGCAATTCCACTATGCATAATGTAACTTGGTATAGTGCGCTCTCCCCTCCTTGTACTTTGCACCTTAGTATGGTGTACTTCCACTATGCACCTTACACATTAGAATCATGTAATTCAACAATTCACAATGCACCGTGCCCTATGGTAAGGTGCAGTTTCATCATGCATTATGCGAATTGACCCTAGTATGATGCACTTCCACCATGTAAAATTGACAGTAGACCTGTGTCTAGTTTATTTCAACTATGCACAGTGCACCTTTATATTTTGTAGGTCGACCATGAAACAAGCATTGTGTGCCTTGGTATAGTGCAATTCCACTATGCATAATGTAACTTGGTATAGTGCGCTCTCCCCTCCTTGTACTTTGCACCTTAGTATGGTGTACTTCCACTATGCACCTTACACATTAGAATCATGTAATTCAACCATTCACAATGCACCGTGCCCTATGGTATGGTACACTTACATCATGCATTATGCGAATTTGACCCTAGTATGATGCACTTCCACCATGTAAAATTGACAGTAGACCTGTGTCTAGTTTATTTCAACTATGCACAGTGCACCTTTATATTTTGTAGGTCGACCATGAAACAAGCATTGTGTGCCTTGGTATAGTGCAATTCCACTATACATAATGTAACTTGGTATAGTGCGCTCTCCCTTAATTGTACTTTGCACCTTAGTATGGTGTACTTCCACTATGCACCTTACACATTAGAATCATGTAATTCAACCATTCACAATGCACCGTGCCCTATGGTAAGGTGCGGTTTCATCTTGCATTATGCGAATTTGACCCTAGTATGATGCACTTCCACCATGTAAAATTGACAGTAGACCTGTGTCTAGTTTATTTCAACTATGCACAGTGCACCTTTATATTTTGTAGGTCGACCATGAAACAAGCATTGTGTGCCTTGGTATAGTGCAATTCCACTATGCATAATGTAACTTGGTATAGTGCGCTCTCCCCTCCTTGTACTTTGCACCTTAGTATGGTGTACTTCCACTATGCACCTTACACATTAGAATCATGTAATTCAACCATTCACAATGCACCGTGCCCTATGGTATGGTACACTTACATCATGCATTATGCGAATTTAATCCTAGTATGATGCACTTCCACCATGTAAAATGGACGGTAGACCGTGTCTAGTTTATTTCAACTATGCATAGTGCACCTTTATATTTTTTAAGTCGACCATGCATAAGCATTGTGTGCCTTGATCTAGTGCAATTCCACTATGCATAATGTAAGTTGGTATAGTGCGCTCTCCCCTCCTTGTACTTTGCACCTTAGTATGGTGTACTTCCACTATGCACCTTACACATTAGAATCATGTAATACAACCATTCATAATGCACCATGCCCAATGGAATGGTGCAATTTCATCATGCATTATGCAAATTTAACCCTGGTATGATGCACTTCAACCATGCGAATGGGAAGTGGACCTTTGTATAGTGAGTTTCCACTATGCACAAGTGCACCTTTATATTTTGTAGGTCGACCATGAAATAAGCATTGTGTGGCTTGGTATAGTGCAATTCCACCATGCATAATGTAACTTGGTATAGTGCGCTCTCCCATCTTTGTACTTTGCACCTTAGTATGGTGTACTTCCACTATGCACCTTACACATTAGAATCATGTAATTCAACCATTCATAATGCACCGTGCCCTATGGTAAGGTGCAGTTTCATCATGCATTATGTGAATTCGACCCTAGTATGATGCACTTCCACCATGTAAAATTGACGGTAGACTCCGTGTCTAGTTTATTTCAACTATACACGGTGCACCTTTATATTTTGTAGGTCGACCATGAAACAAGCATTGTGTGCCTTGGTATAGTGCAATTCCACTATGCATAATGTAACTTGGTATAGTGCGCTGTCCCCTCCTTGTACTTTGCACCTTAGTATGGTGTACTTCCACTATGCACCTTACACATTAGAATCATGTAATTCAACCATTCACAATGCACCGTGCCCTATGGTAAGGTGCACTTTCATCATGCATTATGCGAATTTGACCCTAGTATGATGCACTTCCACCATGTAAAATTGACAGTAGACCTGTGTCTAGTTTATTACAACTATACAAAGTGCACCTTTATATTTTGTACGTCGACCATGAAACAAGCATTGTGTGCCTTGGTATAGTGCAATTCCACTATGCATAATGTAACTTGGTATAGTGCGCTCTCCCCTCCTTGTACTTTGCACCTTAGTATGGTGTACTTCCACTATGCACCTTACACATTAGAATCATGTAATTCAACCATCCACAATGCAACGTGCCCTATGGTAAGGTGCGGTTTCATCATGCATTATGCGAATTTGACCCTAGTATGATGCACTTCCACCATGTAAAATTGACGGTAGACCCGTGTCTAGTTTATTTCAAGTATGCAAAGTGCATCTTTATATGTTGTAGTTCGACCATGAAACAAGCATTGTGTGCCTTGGTATAGTGCAATTCCACTATGCATAATGTAACTTGGTATAGTGCGCTCTCCCCTCCTTGTACTTTGCACCTTAGTATGGTGTACTTCCACTATGCACCTTACACATTAGAATCATGTAATTCAACAATTCACAATGCACCGTGCCCTATGGTAAGGTGCACTTTCATCATGCATTATGCGAATTGACCCTAGTATGATGCACTTCCACCATGTAAAATTGACAAGTAGACCTGTGTCTAGTTTATTTCAACTATGCAAAGTGCACCTTTATATTTTGTAGGTCGACCATGAAACAAGCATTGTGTGCCTTGGTATAGTGCAATTCCACTATGCATAATGTAACTTGGTATAGTGCGCTCTCCCCTCCTTGTACTTTGCACCTTAGTATGGTGTACTTCCACTATGCACCTTACACATTAGAATCATGTAATTCAACCATTCACAATGCACCGTGCCCTATGGTATGGTACACTTACATCATGCATTATGCGAATTTGACCCTAGTATGATGCACTTCCACCATGTAAAATTGATAAAGTAGACCCGTGTCTAGTTTATTTCAACTATGCACAAGTGCACCTTTATATTTTGTAGGTCGACCATGAAACAAGCATTGTGTGCCTTGGTATAGTGCAATTCCACTATACATAATGTAACTTGGTATAGTGCGCTCTCCCTTAATTGTACTTTGCACCTTAGTATGGTGTACTTCCACTATGCACCTTACACATTAGAATCATGTAATTCAACCATTCACAATGCACCGTGCCCTATGGTATGGTACACTTACATCATGCATTATGCGAATTTAATCCTAGTATGATGCACTTCCACCATGTAAAATGGACAGTAGACCTGTGTCTAGTTTATTTTAACTATGCATAGTGCACCTTTATATTTTTTAAGTCGACCATGCATAAGCATTGTGTGCCTTGATCTAGTGCAATTCCACTATGCATAATGTAACTTGGTATAGTGCGCTCTCCCCTCCTTGTACTTTGCACCTTAGTATGGTGTACTTCCACTATGCACCTTACACATTAGAATCATGTAATTCAACAATTCACAATGCACCGTGCCCTATGGTATGGTACACTTACATCATGCATTATGCGAATTTAATCCTAGTATGATGCACTTCCACCATGTAAAATGGACAGTAGACCTGTGTCTAGTTTATTTTAACTATGCATAGTGCACCTTTATATTTTTTAAGTCGACCATGCATAAGCATTGTGTGCCTTGATCTAGTGCAATTCCACTATGCATAATGTAAGTTGGTATAGTGCGCTCTCCCCTCCTTGTACTTTGCACCTTAGTATGGTGTACTTCCACTATGCACCTTACACATTAGAATCATGTAATACAACCATTCACAATGCACCATGCCCAATGGAATGGTGCAATTTCATCATGCATTATGCAAATTTAACCCTGGTATGATGCACTTCAACCATGCCGAATGGGAAGTGGACCTTTGTATAGTGAGTTTCCACTATGCACAGTGCACCTTTATATTTTGTAGGTCGACCATGAAATAAGCATTGTGTGGCTTGGTATAGTGCAATTCCACCATGCATAATGTAACTTGGTATAGTGCGCTCTCCCATCTTTGTACTTTGCACCTTAGTATGGTGTACTTCCACTATGCACCTTACACATTAGAATCATGTAATTCAACCATTCACAATGCACCGTGCCCTATGGTAAGGTGCAGTTTCATCATGCATGATGCGAATTTGACCTTAGTATGATGCACTTCCACCATGTAAAATGGACAGTAGACCTGTGTTTAGTTTTTTTCAACTATGCACAGTGCATCTTTAAATTTTTTAAGTCTACCATTCATAAGCCTTGTGGGCCTTGGTCTAGTGCAATTCCACTATGCATAATGTAAGTTGGTATAGTGCTCTCTCACCTGCTTGTACTTTGCACCTTAGTATGGTGTACTTCCACTATGCACCTTGCAGATTAGATTCATGTAGCTCCACCATCCAGAATGCACCGTGCCCTATGGTATGGTGCACTTTCATCATGTATTATGCAAATTTAACCCTGATATGATGCACTTCAACCATGCAGAATGGGAAGTGGTCCTTTTTATAGTGAATTTCCACTATGCACAGTGCACCTTTATATTTTGTAGGTCGACAATGAAATAACCCTTTGCGCCTTTGTATAGTGCAATTCCACTATGCATAATGTAACTTGGTATAGTGCGCTCTCCCCTCCTTGTACTTTGCACCTTAGTATGGTGTACTTCCACTATGCACCTTACACATTAGAATCATGTAATTCAACCATTCACAATGCACCGTGCCCTATGGTAAGGTGCAGTTTCATCATGCATTATGTGAATTCGACCCTAGTATGATGCACTTCCACCATGTAAAATTGACAGTACACCTGTGTCTAGTTTATTTCAACTATGCACAGTGCACCTTTATATTTTGTAGGTCGACCATGAAACAAGCATTGTGTGCCTTGGTATAGTGCAATTCCACTATGCATAATGTAACTTGGTATAGTGCGCTCTCCCCTCCTTGTACTTTGCACCTTAGTATGGTGTACTTCCACTATGCACCTTACACATTAGAATCATGTAATTCAACAATTCACAATGCACCGTGCCCTATGGTAAGGTGCGGTTTCATCATGCATTATGCGAATTGACCCTAGTATGATGCACTTCCACCATGTAAAATTGACGGTAGACCTGTGTCTAGTTTATTTCAACTATGCAAAGTGCACCTTTATATTTTGTAGGTCGACCATGAAACAAGCATTGTGTGCCTTGGTATAGTGCAATTCCACTATGCATAATGTAACTTGGTATAGTGCGCTCTCCCCTCCTTGTACTTTGCACCTTAGTATGGTGTACTTCCACTATGCACCTTACACATTAGAATCATGTAATTCAACCATTCACAATGCACCGTGCCCTATGGTATGGTACACTTACATCATGCATTATGCGAATTTGACCCTAGTATGATGCACTTCCACCATGTAAAATTGACGGTAGACTGTGTCTAGTTTATTTCAACTATGCACAGTGCACCTTTATATTTTGTAGGTCGACCATGAAACAAGCATTGTGTGCCTTGGTATAGTGCAATTCCACTATACATAATGTAACTTGGTATAGTGCGCTCTCCCTTAATTGTACTTTGCACCTTAGTATGGTGTACTTCCACTATGCACCTTACACATTAGAATCATGTAATTCAACCATTCACAATGCACCGTGCCCTATGGTAAGGTGCGGTTTCATCTTGCATTATGCGAATTTGACCCTAGTATGATGCACTTCCACCATGTAAAATTGACAAGTAGGAACTGTGTCTAGTTTATTTCAACTATGCACAGTGCACCTTTATATTTTGTAGGTCGACCATGAAACAAGCATTGTGTGCCTTGGTATAGTGCAATTCCACTATGCATAATGTAACTTGGTATAGTGCGCTCTCCCCTCCTTGTACTTTGCACCTTAGTATGGTGTACTTCCACTATGCACCTTACACATTAGAATCATGTAATTCAACCATTCACAATGCACCGTGCCCTATGGTATGGTACACTTACATCATGCATTATGCGAATTTGACCCTAGTATGATGCACTTCCACCATGTAAAATTGACGGTAGACTCGTGTCTAGTTTATTTCAACTATGCACAGTGCACCTTTATATTTTGTAGGTCGACCATGAAACAAGCATTGTGTGCCTTGGTATAGTGCAATTCCACTATACATAATGTAACTTGGTATAGTGCGCTCTCCCTTAATTGTACTTTGCACCTTAGTATGGTGTACTTCCACTATGCACCTTACACATTAGAATCATGTAATTCAACCATTCACAATGCACCGTGCCCTATGGTAAGGTGCGGTTTCATCTTGCATTATGCGAATTTGACCCTAGTATGATGCACTTCCACCATGTAAAATTGACGGTAGACCTGTGTCTAGTTTATTTCAACTATGCAAAGTGCACCTTTATATTTTGTAGGTCGACCATGAAACAAGCATTGTGTGCCTTGGTATAGTGCAATTCCACTATGCATAATGTAACTTGGTATAGTGCGGTCTCCCTCCTTGTACTTTGCACCTTAGTATGGTGTACTTCCACTATGCACCTTACACATTAGAATCATGTAATTCAACCATTCACAATGCACCGTGCCCTATGGTATGGTACACTTACATCATGCATTATGCGAATTTAATCCTAGTATGATGCACTTCCACCATGTAAAATGGACGGTAGACTGTGTCTAGTTTATTTTAACTATGCATAGTGCACATTTATATTTTTTAAGTCGACCATGCATAAGCATTGTGTGCCTTGATCTAGTGCAATTCCACTATGCATAATGTAAGTTGGTATAGTGCGCTCTCCCCTCCTTGTACTTTGCACCTTAGTATGGTGTACTTCCACTATGCACCTTACACATTAGAATCATGTAATACAACCATTCACAATGCACCATGCCCAATGGAATGGTGCAATTTCATCATGCATTATGCAAATTTAACCCTGGTATGATGCACTTCAACCATGCGGGAATGGGAAGTGGACCTTTGTATAGTGAGTTTCCACTATGCACAGTGCACCTTTATATTTTGTAGGTCGACCATGAAATAAGCATTGTGTGGCTTGGTATAGTGCAATTCCACCATGCATAATGTAACTTGGTATAGTGCGCTCTCCCATCTTTGTACTTTGCACCTTAGTATGGTGTACTTCCACTATGCACCTTACACATTAGAATCATGTAATTCAACCATTCACAATGCACCGTGCCCTATGGTAAGGTGCAGTTTCATCATGCATGATGCGAATTTGACCTTAGTATGATGCACTTCCACCATGTAAAATGGACGGTAGACCTGTGTTTAGTTTTTTTCAACTATGCACAGTGCATCTTTAAATTTTTTAAGTCTACCATTCATAAGCCTTGTGGGCCTTGGTCTAGTGCAATTCCACTATGCATAATGTAAGTTGGTATAGTGCTCTCTCACCTGCTTATACTTTGCACCTTAGTATGGTGTACTTCCACTATGCACCTTGCAGATTAGATTCATGTAGCTCCACCATCCAGAATGCACCGTGCCCTATGGTATGGTGCACTTTCATCATGTATTATGCAAATTTAACCCTGATATGATGCACTTCAACCATGCAGAATGGGAAGTGGTCCTTTTTATAGTGAATTTCCACTATGCACAGTGCACCTTTATATTTTGTAGGTCGACAATGAAATAACCCTTGCGCCTTTGTATAGTGCAATTCCACTATGCATAATGTAACTTGGTATAGTGCGCTCTCCCCTCCTTGTACTTTGCACCTTAGTATGGTGTACTTCCACTATGCACCTTACACATTATAATCATGTAATTCAACCATTCACAATGCACCGTGCCCTATGGTAAGGTGCAGTTTCGTCATGCATTATGTGAATTCGACCCTAGTATGATGCACTTCCACCATGTAAAATTGACGGTAGACTCCGTGTCTAGTTTATTTCAACTATACACAGTGCACCTTTATATTTTGTAGGTCGACCATGAAACAAGCATTGTGTGCCTTGGTATAGTGCAATTCCACTATGCATAATGTAACTTGGTATAGTGCGCTCTCCCCTCCTTGTACTTTACACCTTAGTATGGTGTACTTCCACTATGCACCTTACACATTAGAATCATGTAATTCAACCATTCACAATGCACCGTGCCCTATGGTAAAGTGCAGTTTCATCATGCATTATGCGAATTTGACCCTAGTATGATGCACTTCCACCATGTAAAATTGATAGTAGATCTGTGTCTAGTTTATTTCAACTATACAAAGTGCACCTTTATATTTTGTACGTCGACCATGAAACAAGCATTGTGTGCCTTGGTATAGTGCAATTCCACTATGCATAATGTAACTTGGTATAGTGCGCTCTCCCCTCCTTGTACTTTGCACCTTAGTATGGTGTACTTCCACTATGCACCTTACACATTAGAATCATGTAATTCAACCATCCACAATGCAACGTGCCCTATGGTAAGGTGCGGTTTCATCATGCATTATGCGAATTTGACCCTAGTATGATGCACTTCCACCATGTAAAATTGACGGTAGACTGTGTCTAGTTTATTTCAAGTATGCAAAGTGCATCTTTATATGTTGTAGTTCGACCATGAAACAAGCATTGTGTGCCTTGGTATAGTGCAATTCCACTATGCATAATGTAACTTGGTATAGTGCGCTCTCCCCTCCTTGTACTTTGCACCTTAGTATGGTGTACTTCCACTATGCACCTTACACATTAGAATCATGTAATTCATAAATTCACAATGCACCGTGCCCTATGGTAAGGTGCAGTTTCATCATGCATTATGCGAATTGACCCTAGTATGATGCACTTCCACCATGTAAAATTGACGGTAGACTGTGTCTAGTTTATTTCAACTATGCAAAGTGCACCTTTATATTTTGTAGGTCGACCATGAAACAAGCATTGTGTGCCTTGGTATAGTGCAATTCCACTATGCATAATGTAACTTGGTATAGTGCGCTCTCCCCTCCTTGTACTTTGCACCTTAGTATGGTGTACTTCCACTATGCACCTTACACATTAGAATCATGTAATTCAACCATTCACAATGCACCGTGCCCTATGGTAAGGTGCAGTTTCATCATGCATTATGCGAATTCGACCCTAGTATGATGCACTTCCACCATGTAAAATTGACAGTAGACCTGTGTCTAGTTTATTTCAACTATACACAGTGCACCTTTATATTTTGTAGGTCGACCATGAAACAAGCATTGTGTGCCTTGGTATAGTGCAATTCCACTATGCATAATGTAACTTGGTATAGTGCGCTCTCCCTCCTTGTACTTTCACCTTAGTATGGTGTACTTCCACTATGCACCTTCACTTAGATCATGTAATTCAACCATTCACTCCGTGCCCTATGGTAGGTCTTTCATCATGCATTATGCGAATTCGACCCTAGTATGATGCACTTCCACCATGTAAAATTGACGGTAGACTGTGTCTAGTTTATTTCAACTATACAAAGTGCACCTTTATATTTTGTAGGTCGACCATGAAACAAGCATTGTGTGCCTTGGTATAGTGCAATTCCACTATGCATAATGTAACTTGGTATAGTGCGCTCTCCCCTCCTTGTACTTTACACCTTAGTATGGTGTACTTCCACTATGCACCTTACACATTAGAATCATGTAATACAACCATTCACAATGCACCGTGCCCTATGGTAAGGTGCAGTTTCATCATGCATTATGCGAATTTGACCCTAGTATGATGCACTTCCACCATGTAAAATTGACGGTAGACTGTGTCTAGTTTATTTCAACTATACAAAGTGCACCTTTATATTTTGTACGTCGACCATGAAACAAGCATTGTGTGCCTTGGTATAGTGCAATTCCACTATGCATAATGTAACTTGGTATAGTGCGCTCTCCCCTCCTTGTACTTTGAACCTTAGTATGGTGTACTTCCACTATGTACCTTACACATTAGAATCATGTAATTCAACCATTCACAATGCACCGTGCCCTATGGTATGGTACACTTACATCATGCATTATGCGAATTTGACCCTAGTATGATCCACTTCCACCATGTAAAATTGACGGTAGACTCGTGTCTAGTTTATTTCAACTATGCAAAGTGCACCTTTTATATTTTGTAGGTCGACCATGAAACAAGCATTGTGTGCCTTGGTATAGTGCAATTCCACTATGCATAATGTAACTTGGTATAGTGCGCTCTCCCCTAATTGTACTTTGCACCTTAGTATGGTGTACTTCCACTATGCATCTTACACATTAGAATCATGTAATTCAACCATTCACAATGCACCGTGCCCTATGGTAAGGTGCAGTTTCATCTTGCATTATGCGAATTTGACCCTAGTATGATGCACTTCCACCATGTAAAATTGACGGTAGACACTGTGTCTAGTTTATTTCAACTATGCAAAGTGCACCTTTATATTTTGTAGGTCGACCATGAAACAAGCATTGTGTGCCTTGGTATAGTGCAATTCCACTATGCATAATGTAACTTGGTATAGTGCGCTCTCCCCTCCTTGTACTTTGCACCTTAGTATGGTGTACTTCCACTATGCACCTTACACATTAGAATCATGTAATTCAACCATTCACAATGCACCGTGCCCTATGGTATGGTGCACTTTCATCTTGCATTATGCGAATTTGACCCTAGTATGATGCACTTCCACCATGTAAAATTGACGGTAGACTGTGTCTAGTTTATTTCAACTATGCACAGTGCACCTTTATATTTTGTAGGTCGACCATGAAACAAGCATTTTGTGCCTTGGTATAGTGCAATTCCACTATGCATAATGTAACTTGGTATAGTGCGCTCTACCCTCCTTGTACTTTGCACCTTAGTATGGTGTACTTCCACTATGCACCTTACACATTAGAATCATGTAATTCAACCATTCACAATGCACCGTGCCCTATGGTATGGTACACTTACATCATGCATTATGCGAATTTAATCCTAGTATGATGCACTTCCACCATGTAAAATGGACGATAGACCTGTGTCTAGTTTATTTCAACTATACAAAGTGCACCTTTATATTTTGTACGTCGACCATGAAACAAGCATTGTGTGCCTTGGTATAGTGCAATTCCACTATGCATAATGTAACTTGGTATAGTGCGCTCTCCCCTCCTTGTACTTTGCACCTTAGTATGGTGTACTTCCACTATGCACCTTACACATTAGAATCATGTAATTCAACCATCCACAATGCAACGTGCCCTATGGTAAGGTGCAGTTTCATCATGCATTATGCGAATTTGACCCTAGTATGATGCACTTCCACCATGTAAAATTGACAGTAGACCTGTGTCTAGTTTATTTCAAGTATGCAAAGTGCATCTTTATATGTTGTAGTTCGACCATGAAACAAGCATTGTGTGCCTTGGTATAGTGCAATTCCACTATGCATAATGTAACTTGGTATAGTGCGCTCTCCCCTCCTTGTACTTTGCACCTTAGTATGGTGTACTTCCACTATGCACCTTACACATTAGAATCATGTAATTCAACAATTCACAATGCAACGTGCCCTATGGTAAGGTGCGGTTTTCATCATGCATTATGCGAATTGACCCTAGTATGATGCACTTGCACCATGTAAAATTGACGGTAGACCCGTGTCTAGTTTATTTCAACTATGCAAAGTGCACCTTTATATTTTGTAGGTCGACCATGAAACAAGCATTGTGTGCCTTGGTATAGTGCAATTCCACTATGCATAATGTAACTTGGTATAGTGCGCTCTCCCCTCCTTGTACTTTGCACCTTAGTATGGTGTACTTCCACTATGCACCTTACACATTAGAATCATGTAATTCAACCATTCACAATGCACCGTGCCCTATGGTAAGGTGCACTTTCATCATGCATTATGCGAATTTGACCCTAGTATGATGCACTTCCACCATGTAAAATTGACGGTAGACTGTGTCTAGTTTATTTCAACTATGCAAGTGCACCTTTATATTTTGTAGGTCGACCATGAAACAAGCATTGTGTGCCTTGGTATAGTGCAATTCCACTATGCATAATGTAACTTGGTATAGTGCGCTCTCCCCTCCTTGTACTTTGCAACTTAGTATGGTGTACTTCCACTATGCACCTTACACATTAGAATCATGTAATTCAACCATTCACAATGCACCGTGCCCTATGGTAAGGTGCGGTTTCATCATGCATTATGCGAATTTGACCCTAGTATGATGCACTTCCACCATGTAAAATTGACGGTAGACTGTGTCTAGTTTATTTCGACTATACAAAGTGCACCTTTATATTTTGTACGTCGACCATGAAACAAGCATTGTGTGCCTTGGTATAGTGCAATTCCACTATGCATAATGTAACTTGGTATAGTGCGCTCTCCCCTCCTTGTACTTTGCACCTTAGTATGGTGTACTTCCACTATGCACCTTACACATTAGAATCATGTAATTCAACCATTCACAATGCACCGTGCCCTATGGTATGGTACACTTACATCATGCATTATGCGAATTTGACCCTAGTATGATCCACTTGCACCATGTAAAATTGACGGTAGACTGTGTCTAGTTTATTTCAACTATGCAAAGTGCACCTTTATATTTTGTAGGTCGACCATGAAACAAGCATTGTGTGCCTTGGTATAGTGCAATTCCACTATGCATAATGTAACTTGGTATAGTGCGCTCTCCCTCCTTGTACTTTGCAACTTAGTATGGTGTACTTCCACTATGCACCTTACACATTAGAATCATGTAATTCAACCATTCACAATGCACCGTGCCCTATGGTAAGGTGCGGTTTCATCTTGCATTATGCGAATTTGACCCTAGTATGATGCACTTCCACCATGTAAAATTGACGGTAGACTGTGTCTAGTTTATTTCAACTATGCACAGTGCACCTTTATATTTTGTAGGTCGACCATGAAACAAGCATTTTGTGCCTTGGTATAGTGCAATTCCACTATGCATAATGTAACTTGGTATAGTGCGCTCTACCCTCCTTGTACTTTGCACCTTAGTATGGTGTACTTCCACTATGCACCTTACACATTAGAATCATGTAATTCAACCATTCACAATGCACCGTGCCCTATGGTATGGTACACTTACATCATGCATTATGCGAATTTAATCCTAGTATGATGCACTTCCACCATGTAAAATGGACAGTAGACCTGTGTCTAGTTTATTTCAACTATACAAAGTGCACCTTTATATTTTGTACGTCGACCATGAAACAAGCATTGTGTGCCTTGGTATAGTGCAATTCCACTATGCATAATGTAACTTGGTATAGTGCGCTCTCCCCTCCTTGTACTTTGCACCTTAGTATGGTGTACTTCCACTATGCACCTTACACATTAGAATCATGTAATTCAACCATTCACAATGCAACGTGCCCTATGGTAAGGTGCGGTTTCATCATGCATTATGCGAATTTGACCCTAGTATGATGCACTTCCACCATGTAAAATTGACGGTAGACTGTGTCTAGTTTATTTCAAGTATGCAAAGTGCATCTTTATATGTTGTAGTTCGACCATGAAACAAGCATTGTGTGCCTTGGTATAGTGCAATTCCACTATGCATAATGTAACTTGGTATAGTGCGCTCTCCCCTCCTTGTACTTTGCACCTTAGTATGGTGTACTTCCACTATGCACCTTACACATTAGAATCATGTAATTCAACAATTCACAATGCAACGTGCCCTATGGTAAGGTGCAGTTTCATCATGCATTATGCGAATTGACCCTAGTATGATGCACTTGCACCATGTAAAATTGACAGTAGACTGTGTCTAGTTTATTTCAACTATGCACAGTGCACCTTTATATTTTGTAGGTCGACCATGAAACAAGCATTGTGTGCCTTGGTATAGTGCAATTCCACTATGCATAATGTAACTTGGTATAGTGCGCTCTCCCCTCCTTGTACTTTGCAACTTAGTATGGTGTACTTCCACTATGCACCTTACACATTAGAATCATGTAATTCAACCATTCACAATGCACCGTGCCCTATGGTAAGGTGCGGTTTCATCATGCATTATGCGAATTTGACCCTAGTATGATGCACTTCCACCATGTAAAATTGACGGTAGACTGTGTCTAGTTTATTTCGACTATACAAAGTGCACCTTTATATTTTGTACGTCGACCATGAAACAAGCATTGTGTGCCTTGGTATAGTGCAATTCCACTATGCATAATGTAACTTGGTATAGTGCGCTCTCCCCTCCTTGTACTTTGCACCTTAGTATGGTGTACTTCCACTATGCACCTTACACATTAGAATCATGTAATTCAACCATTCACAATGCACCGTGCCCTATGGTATGGTACACTTACATCATGCATTATGCGAATTTGACCCTAGTATGATCCACTTGCACCATGTAAAATTGACGGTAGACCCGTGTCTAGTTTATTTCAACTATGCAAAGTGCACCTTTATATTTTGTAGGTCGACCATGAAACAAGCATTGTGTGCCTTGGTATAGTGCAATTCCACTATGCATAATGTAACTTGGTATAGTGCGCTCTCCCCTCCTTGTACTTTGCAACTTAGTATGGTGTACTTCCACTATGCACCTTACACATTAGAATCATGTAATTCAACCATTCACAATGCACCGTGCCCTATGGTAAGGTGCAGTTTCATCATGCATTATGCGAATTTGACCCTAGTATGATGCACTTCCACCATGTAAAATTGACGGTAGACTGTGTCTAGTTTATTTCAACTATACAAAGTGCACCTTTATATTTTGTACGTCGACCATGAAACAAGCATTGTGTGCCTTGGTATAGTGCAATTCCACTATGCATAATGTAACTTGGTATAGTGCGCTCTCCCCTCCTTGTACTTTGCACCTTAGTATGGTGTACTTCCACTATGCACCTTACACATTAGAATCATGTAATTCAACCATTCACAATGCACCGTGCCCTATGGTATGGTACACTTACATCATGCATTATGCGAATTTGACCCTAGTATGATCCACTTCCACCATGTAAAATTGACGGTAGACTGTGTCTAGTTTATTTCAACTATGCATAGTGCACCTTTATATTTTGTAGGTCGACCATGAAACAAGCATTGTGTGCCTTGGTATAGTGCAATTCCACTATGCATAATGTAACTTGGTATAGTGCGCTCTCCCCTCCTTGTACTTTGCACCTTAGTATGGTGTACTTCCACTATGCACCTTACACATTAGAATCATGTAATTCAATCATTCACAATGCACCGTGCCATATGGTAAGGTGCAGTTTCATCTTGCATTATGCGAATTTGACCCTAGTATGATGCACTTCCACCATGTAAAATTGACAGTAGACCTGTGTCTAGTTTATTTCAACTATGCAAAGTGCACCTTTATATTTTGTAGGTCGACCATGAAACAAGCATTGTGTGCCTTGGTATAGTGCAATTCCACTATGCATAATGTAACTTGGTATAGTGCGCTCTCCCCTCCTTGTACTTTGCACCTTAGTATGGTGTACTTCCACTATGCACCTTACACATTAGAATCATGTAATTCAATCATTCACAATGCACCGTGCCATATGGTAAGGTGCAGTTTCATCATGCATTATGTGAATTTGACCCTAGTATGATGCACTTCCACCATGTAAAATTGACGAAGTAGACTGTGTCTAGTTTATTTCAACTATGCAAAGTGCACCTTTATATTTTGTAGGTCGACCATGAAACAAGCATTGTGTGCCTTGGTATAGTGCAATTCCACTATGCATAATGTAACTTGGTATAGTGCGCTCTCCCCTCCTTGTACTTTGCAACTTAGTATGGTGTACTTCCACTATGCACCTTACACATTAGAATCATGTAATTCAACCATTCACAATGCACCGTGCCCTATGGTAAGGTGCGGTTTTCATCATGCATTATGCGAATTTGACCCTAGTATGATGCACTTCCACCATGTAAAATTGACGGTAGACTGTGTCTAGTTTATTTCGACTATACAAAGTGCACCTTTATATTTTGTACGTCGACCATGAAACAAGCATTGTGTGCCTTGGTATAGTGCAATTCCACTATGCATAATGTAACTTGGTATAGTGCGCTCTCCCCTCCTTGTACTTTGCACCTTAGTATGGTGTACTTCCACTATGCACCTTACACATTAGAATCATGTAATTCAACCATTCACAATGCACCGTGCCCTATGGTATGGTACACTTACATCATGCATTATGCGAATTTGACCCTAGTATGATCCACTTGCACCATGTAAAATTGACGGTAGACTGTGTCTAGTTTATTTCAACTATGCAAAGTGCACCTTTATATTTTGTAGGTCGACCATGAAACAAGCATTGTGTGCCTTGGTATAGTGCAATTCCACTATGCATAATGTAACTTGGTATAGTGCGCTCTCCCCTCCTTGTACTTTGCAACTTAGTATGGTGTACTTCCACTATGCACCTTACACATTAGAATCATGTAATTCAACCATTCACAATGCACCGTGCCCTATGGTAAGGTGCACTTTCATCATGCATTATGCGAATTTGACCCTAGTATGATGCACTTCCACCATGTAAAATTGACGGTGAGTCCTGTGTCTAGTTTATTTCAACTATACAAAGTGCACCTTTATATTTTGTACGTCGACCATGAAACAAGCATTGTGTGCCTTGGTATAGTGCAATTCCACTATGCATAATGTAACTTGGTATAGTGCGCTCTCCCCTCCTTGTACTTTGCACCTTAGTATGGTGTACTTCCACTATGCACCTTACACATTAGAATCATGTAATTCAACCATTCACAATGCACCGTGCCCTATGGTATGGTACACTTACATCATGCATTATGCGAATTTGACCCTAGTATGATCCACTTCCACCATGTAAAATTGACAGTAGACCTGTGTCTAGTTTATTTCAACTATGCACAGTGCACCTTTATATTTTGTAGGTCGACCATGAAACAAGCATTGTGTGCCTTGGTATAGTGCAATTCCACTATGCATAATGTAACTTGGTATAGTGCGCTCTCCCCTCCTTGTACTTTGCACCTTAGTATGGTGTACTTCCACTATGCACCTTACACATTAGAATCATGTAATTCAATCATTCACAATGCACCGTGCCCTATGGTAAGGTGCAGTTTCATCTTGCATTATGCGAATTTGACCCTAGTATGATGCACTTCCACCATGTAAAATTGACAATAGACCCGTGTCTAGTTTATTTCAACTATGCACAAGTGCACCTTTATATTTTGTAGGTCGACCATGAAACAAGCATTGTGTGCCTTGGTATAGTGCAATTCCACTATGCATAATGTAACTTGGTATAGTGCGCTCTCCCCTCCTTGTACTTTGCACCTTAGTATGGTGTACTTCCACTATGCACCTTACACATTAGAATCATGTAATTCAATCATTCACAATGCACCGTGCCATATGGTAAGGTGCAGTTTCATCATGCATTATGTGAATTTGACCCTAGTATGATGCACTTCCACCATGTAAAATTGACAGTAGACCTGTGTCTAGTTTATTTCAACTATGCACAGTGCACCTTTATATTTTGTCGATGGTGGTGGGTTTTTGTTTGTGTGTGGGGTGTTTTCTTGTTGTTTCTTTGTGGGTGTTGTTTGTTTCCTGTGTGTTAGTTTTCACTATGCCGTGCACCTTTATATTTTGTAGGTCGACCATGAAACAAGCATTGTGTGCCTTGGTATAGTGCAATTCCACTATGCATAATGTAACTTGGTATAGTGCGCTCTCCCCTCCTTGTACTTTGCACCTTAGTATGGTGTAATTCCACTATGCACCTTACACATTTGAATCATGTAATTCAACCATTCACAATGCATCGTGCCCTATGGTAAGGTGCAGTTTCATCATGCATTATGCGAATTTGACCCTAGTATGATGCACTTCCACCATGTAAAATTGACAGTAGACCTGTGTCTAGTTTATTTCAACTATGCACAGTGCACCTTTATATTTTGTAGGTCGACCATGAAACAAGCATTGTGTGCCTTGGTATAGTGCAATTCCACTATGCATAATGTAACTTGGTATAGTGCGCTCTCCCCTCCTTGTACTTTGCACCTTAGTATGGTGTACTTCCACTATGCACCTTACACATTAGAATCATGTAATTCAATCATTCACAATGCACCGTGCCATATGGTAAGGTGCGGTTTCATCATGCATTATGCGAATTTGACCCTAGTATGATGCACTTCCACCATGTAAAATTGACGGTAGACTGTGTCTAGTTTATTTCAACTATGCAAAGTGCACCTTTATATTTTGTAGGTCGACCATGAAACAAGCATTGTGTGGCTTGGTATAGTGCAATTCCACTATGCATAATGTAACTTGGTATAGTGCGCTCTCCCCTCCTTGTACTTTGCAACTTAGTATGGTGTACTTCCACTATGCACCTTACACATTAGAATCATGTAATTCAACCATTCACAATGCACCGTGCCCTATGGTAAGGTGCAGTTTCATCATGCATTATGTGAATTCGACCCTAGTATGATGCACTTCCACCATGTAAACTTGACAGTAGACATGTGTCTATTTTATTTCAACTATACACAGTGCACTTTATATTTTGTAGGTCGACCATGAAACAAGCATTGTGTGCCTTGGTATAGTGCAATTCCACTTTGCATAATGTAACTTGGTATAGTGCGCTCTCCCCTCCTTGTACTTTGCACCTTAGTATGGTGTACTTCCACTATGCACCTTACACATTAGAATCATGTAATTCAACCATTCACAATGCACCGTGCCCTATGGTAAGGTGCGGTTTCATCATGCATTATGCGAATTTGACCCTAGTATGATGCACTTCCACCATGTAAAATTGACAGTAGACCTGTGTCTAGTTTATTTCAACTATGCACAGTGCACCTTTATATTTAGTAGGTCGACCATGAAATAAGCATTGTGTGGCTTGGTATAGTGCAATTCCACCATGCATAATGTAACTTGGTATCGTGCGCTCTCCCATCTTTGTACTTTGCACCTTAGTATGGTGTACTTCCACTATGCACCTTACACATTAGAATCATGTAATTCAACCATTCACAATGCACCGTGCCATATGGTAAGGTGCAGTTTCATCATGTATGATGCGAATTTGACCTTAGTATGATGCACTTCCACCATGTAAAATGGACAGTAGACCTGTGTTTAGTTTTTTTCAACTATGCACAATGCACCTTTATATTTTTTAAGTCGACCATTCATAAGCATTGTGTGCCTTGGTCTAGTGCAATTCCACTATGCATAATGTAAGTTGGTATAGTGCTCTCTCACCTGTTTGTACTTTGCACCTTAGTATGGTGTACTTCCACTATGCACCTTGCAGATTAGATTCATGTAGCTCCACCATCCAGAATGCACCGTGCCCTATGGTATGGTGCACTTTCATCATGTATTATGCAAATTTAACCCTCGATATGATGCACTTCAACCATGCGGAATGGGAAGTGGTCCTTTGTATAGTGAATTTCCACTATGCACAGTGCACCTTTATATTTTGTAGGTCGACAATGAAATAACCCTTGTGTGCCTTTGTATTGTGCAATTCCACTATGCATAATGTAACTTTGTATAGTGCGCTCTCCCCTCCTTGTACTTTGCAACTTAGTATGGTGTACTTCCACTATGCACCTTACACATTAGAATCATGTAATTCAACCATTCACAATGCACCGTGCCCTATGGTAAGGTGCGGTTTCATCATGCATTATGTGAATTCGACCCTAGTATGATGCACTTGCACCATGTAAAATTGACAGTAGACATGTGTCTAGTTTATTTCAACTATACACAGTGCACTTTATATTTTGTAGGTCGACCATGAAACAAGCATTGTGTGCCTTGGTATAGTGCAATTCCACTATGCATAATGTAAGTTGGTATAGTGCGCTCTCCCCTCCTTGTACTTTGCACCTTAGTATGGTGTACTTCCACTATGCATCTTACACATTAGAATCATGTAATTCAACCATTCACAATGCACCGTGCCCTATGGTAAGGTGCGGTTTCATCATGCATTATGCGAATTTGACCCTAGTATGATGCACTTCCACCATGTAAAATTGACAGTAGACCTTCGTGTCTAGTTTATTTCAACTATACAAAGTGCACCTTTATATTTTGTACGTCGACCATGAAACAAGCATTGTGTGCCTTGGTATAGTGCAATTCCACTATGCATAATGTAACTTGGTATAGTGCGCTCTCCCCTCCTTGTACTTTGCACCTTAGTGTGGTGTACTTCCACTATGCACCTTACACATTAGAATCATGTAATTCAACCATTCACAATGCACCGTGCCCTATGGTATGGTACACTTACATCATGCATTATGCGAATTTGACCCTAGTATGATCCACTTCCACCATGTAAAATTGACGGTAGACTCGTGTCTAGTTTATTTCAACTATGCACAAGTGCACCTTTATATTTTGTAGGTCGACCATGAAACAAGCATTGTGTGCCTTGGTATAGTGCAATTCCACTATGCATAATGTAACTTGGTATAGTGCGCTCTCCCCTCCTTGTACTTTGCACCTTAGTATGGTGTACTTCCACTATGCACCTTACACATTAGAATCATGTAATTCAACCATTCACAATGCACCGTGCCCTATGGTATGGTACACTTACATCATGCATTATGCGGATTTGACCCTAGTATGATCCACTTCCACCATGTAAAATTGACGGTAGACTCCGTGTCTAGTTTATTTCAACTATGCACGGTGCACCTTTATATTTTGTAGGTCGACCATGAAACAAGCATTGTGTGCCTTGGTATAGTGCAATTCCACTATGCATAATGTAACTTGGTATAGTGCGCTCTCCCCTCCTTGTACTTTGCACCTTAGTATGGTGTACTTCCACTATGCACCTTACACATTAGAATCATGTAATTCAATCATTCACAATGCAACGTGCCATATGGTAAGGTGCGCTTTCATCTTGCATTATGCGAATTTGACCCTAGTATGATGCACTTCCACCATGTAAAATTGACGGTAGACTGTGTCTAGTTTATTTCAACTATGCACAAGTGCACCTTTATATTTTGTAGGTCGACCATGAAACAAGCATTGTGTGCCTTGGTATAGTGCAATTCCACTATGCATAATGTAACTTGGTATAGTGCGCTCTCCCCTCCTTGTACTTTGCAACTTAGTATGGTGTACTTCCACTATGCACCTTACACATTAGAATCATGTAATTCAACCATTCACAATGCACCGTGCCCTATGGTAAGGTGCAGTTTCATCATGCATTATGTGAATTCGACCCTAGTATGATGCACTTCCACCATGTAAAATTGGAAGTAGACATGTGTCTAGTTTATTTCAACTATACAAGTGCACCTTTATATTTTGTAGGTCGACCATGAAACAAGCATTGTGTGCCTTGGTATAGTGCAATTCCACTATGCATAATGTAACTTGGTATAGTGCGCTCTCCCCTCCTTGTACTTTGCCTTAGTTGGTGTACTTCATTTTTATTTTTTTTTTTGGTGTATTGTTTATTTATGATGCTTCCACTGTAAAATGACTAGACATGTGTCTAGTTTATTTCAACTATCAATGCACTTTATATTTTGTAGTCGACCATGAAAAGCATTGTGTGCCTTGGTATAGTGCAATTCCACTATGCATAATGTAAGTTGGTATAGTGCGCTCTCCCCTCCTTGTACTTTGCACCTTAGTATGGTGTACTTCCACTATGCATCTTACACATTAGAATCATGTAATTCAACCATTCACAATGCACCGTGCCCTATGGTAAGGTGCGGTTTCATCATGCATTATGCGAATTTGACCCTAGTATGATGCACTTCCACCATGTAAAATTGACAGTAGACTCGTGTCTAGTTTATTTCAACTATACAAAGTGCACCTTTATATTTTGTACGTCGACCATGAAACAAGCATTGTGTGCCTTGGTATAGTGCAATTCCACTATGCATAATGTAACTTGGTATAGTGCGCTCTCCCCTCCTTGTACTTTGCACCTTAGTATGGTGTACTTCCACTATGCACCTTACACATTAGAATCATGTAATTCAACCATTCACAATGCACCGTGCCCTATGGTATGGTACACTTACATCATGCATTATGCGGATTTGACCCTAGTATGATCCACTTCCACCATGTAAAATTGACAGTAGACCTGTGTCTAGTTTATTTCAACTATGCACAGTGCACCTTTATATTTTGTAGGTCGACCATGAAACAAGCATTGTGTGCCTTGGTATAGTGCAATTCCACTATGCATAATGTAACTTGGTATAGTGCGCTCTCCCCTCCTTGTACTTTGCACCTTAGTATGGTGTACTTCCACTATGCACCTTACACATTAGAATCATGTAATTCAATCATTCACAATGCAACGTGCCATATGGTAAGGTGCAGTTTCATCTTGCATTATGCGAATTTGACCCTAGTATGATGCACTTCCACCATGTAAAATTGACAGTAGACCTGTGTCTAGTTTATTTCAACTATGCACAGTGCACCTTTATATTTTGTAGGTCGACCATGAAACAAGCATTGTGTGCCTTGGTATAGTGCAATTCCACTATGCATAATGTAACTTGGTATAGTGCGCTCTCCCCTCCTTGTACTTTGCAACTTAGTATGGTGTACTTCCACTATGCACCTTACACATTAGAATCATGTAATTCAACCATTCACAATGCACCGTGCCCTATGGTAAGGTGCGGTTTTCATCATGCATTATGTGAATTCGACCCTAGTATGATGCACTTCCACCATGTAAAATTGACAGTAGACATGTGTCTAGTTTATTTCAACTATACACAGTGCACTTTATATTTTGTAGGTCGACCATGAAACAAGCATTGTGTGCCTTGGTATAGTGAAATTCCACTATGCATAATGTAACTTGGTATAGTGCGCTCTCCCCTCCTTGTACTTTGCACCTTAGTATGGTGTACTTCCACTATGCACCTTACACATTAGAATCATGTAATTCAACCATTCACAATGCACCGTGCCTTATGGTAAGGTGCAGTTTCATCATGCATTATGCGAATTTGACCCTAGTATGATGCACTTCCACCATGTAAAATTGACAAGTAGACCCGTGTCTAGTTTATTTCAACTATGCAATCACTATGCACGGTGCACCTTTATATTTAGTAGGTCGACCATGAAATAAGCATTGTGTGGCTTGGTATAGTGCAATTCCACCATGCATAATGTAACTTGGTATCGTGCGCTCTCCCATCTTTGTACTTTGCACCTTAGTATGGTGTACTTCCACTATGCACCTTACACATTAGAATCATGTAATTCAACCATTCACAATGCACCGTGCCATATGGTAAGGTGCAGTTTCATCATGTATGATGCGAATTTGACCTTAGTATGATGCACTTCCACCATGTAAAATGGACAGTAGACCTGTGTTTAGTTTTTTTCAACTATGCACAGTGCACCTTTATATTTTTTAAGTCGACCATTCATAAGCATTGTGTGCCTTGGTCTAGTGCAATTCCACTATGCATAATGTAAGTTGGTATAGTGCTCTCTCACCTGTTTGTACTTTGCACCTTAGTATGGTGTACTTCCACTATGCACCTTGCAGATTAGATTCATGTAGCTCCACCATCCAGAATGCACCGTGCCCTATGGTATGGTGCACTTTCATCATGTATTATGCAAATTTAACCCTGATATGATGCACTTCAACCATGTAGAATGGGAAGTGGTCCTTTGTATAGTGAATTTCCACTATGCACAGTGCACCTTTATATTTTGTAGGTCGACAATGAAATAACCCTTGTGTGCCTTTGTATTGTGCAATTCCACTATGCATAATGTAACTTGGTATAGTGCGCTCTCCCCTCCTTGTACTTTGCAACTTAGTATGGTGTACTTCCACTATGCACCTTACACATTAGAATCATGTAATTCAACCATTCACAATGCACCGTGCCCTATGGTAAGGTGCAGTTTCATCATGCATTATGTGAATTCGACCCTAGTATGATGCACTTCCACCATGTAAAATTGACAGTAGACATGTGTCTAGTTTATTTCAACTATACACAGTGCACTTTATATTTTGTAGGTCGACCATGAAACAAGCATTGTGTGCCTTGGTATAGTGCAATTCCACTATGCATAATGTAAGTTGGTATAGTGCGCTCTCCCCTCCTTGTACTTTGCACCTTAGTATGGTGTACTTCCACTATGCATCTTACACATTAGAATCATGTAATTCAACCATTCACAATGCACCGTGCCCTATGGTAAGGTGCAGTTTCATCATGCATTATGCGAATTTGACCCTAGTATGATGCACTTCCACCATGTAAAATTGACAGTAGACCGTGTCTAGTTTATTTCAACTATACAAAGTGCACCTTTATATTTTGTACGTCGACCATGAAACAAGCATTGTGTGCCTTGGTATAGTGCAATTCCACTATGCATAATGTAACTTGGTATAGTGCGCTCTCCCCTCCTTGTACTTTGCACCTTAGTATGGTGTACTTCCACTATGCACCATACACATTAGAATCATGTAATTCAACCATCCACAATGCAACGTGCCCTATGGTAAGGTGCAGTTTCATCATGCATTATGCGAATTTGACCCTAGTATGATGCACTTCCACCATGTAAAATTGACAGTAGACCTGTGTCTAGTTTATTTCAACTATGCACAGTGCACCTTTATATTTTGTAGGTCTACCATGAAACAAGCATTATGTGCCTTGGTATAGTGCAATTCCACTATGCATAATGTAACTTGGTATAGTGCGCTCTCCCCTCCTTGTACTTTGCACCTTAGTATGGTGTACTTCCACTATGCACCTTACACATTAGAATCATGTAATTCAACCATTCACAATGCACCATGCCCAATGGAATGGTGCAATTTTATCATGCATTATGCAAACTTAACCCTGGTATGATGCACTTCAACCATGCAGAATGGGAAGTGGACCTTTGTATAGTGAGTTTCCACTATGCACAGTGCACCTTTATATTTTGTAGGTCGACCATGAAATAAGCATTGTGTGGCTTGGTATAGTGCAATTCCACCATGCATAATGTAACTTGGTATAGTGCGCTCTCCCATCTTTGTACTTTGCACCTTAGTATGGTGTACTTCCACTATGCACCTTACACATTAGAATCATGTAATTCAACCATTCACAATGCACCGTGCCCTATGGTAAGGTGCAGTTTCATCATGCATGATGCGAATTTGACCTTAGTATGATGCACTTCCACCATGTAAAATGGACGGTAGACTCGTGTTTAGTTTTTTTCAACTATGCACGGTGCACCTTTATATTTTTTAAGTCGACCATGCATAATCATTGTGTGCCTTGGTCTAGTGCAATTCCACTATGCATAATGTAAGTTGGTATAGTGCTCTCTCACCGCTTGTACTTTGCACCTTAGTATGGTGTACTTCCACTATGCACCTTGCAGATTAGATTCATGTAGCTCCACCATCCGAATGCACCGTGCCCTATGGTATGGTGCACTTTCATCATGTATTATGCAAATTTAACCCTGATATGATGCACTTCAACCATGTAAAATGGGAAGTGGTCCTTTGTATAGTGAATTTCCACTATGCATAGTGTACCTTTATATTTTGTAGGTCGACAATGAAATAACCCTTGTGTGCCTTTGTATAGTGCAATTCCACTATGCATAATGTAACTTGGTATAGTGCGCTCTCCCCTCCTTGTACTTTGCACCTTAGTATGGTGTACTTCCACTATGCACCTTACACATTAGAATCATGTAATTCAACCATTCACAATGCACCGTGCCCTATGGTATGGTACACTTACATCATGCATTATACGAATTTAATCCTAGTATGATGCACTTCCACCATGTAAAATGGACAGTAGACCTGTGTCTAGTTTATTTCAACTATGCATAGTGCACCTTTATATTTTTTAAGTCGACCATGCATAAGCATTGTGTGCCTTGATCTAGTGCAATTCCACTATGCATAATGTAAGTTGGTATAGTGCGCTCTCCCCTCCTTGTACTTTGCACCTTAGTATGGTGTACTTCCACTATGCATCTTACACATTAGAATCATGTAATTCAACCATTCACAATGCACCGTGCCCTATGGTAAGGTGCGGTTTCATCATGCATTATGCGAATTTGACCCTAGTATGATGCACTTCCACCATGTAAAATTGACAATAGACTGTGTCTAGTTTATTTCAACTATACAAAGTGCACCTTTATATTTTGTACGTCGACCATGAAACAAGCATTGTGTGCCTTGGTATAGTGCAATTCCACTATGCATAATGTAACTTGGTATAGTGCGCTCTCCCCTCCTTATACTTTGCACCTTAGTATGGTGTACTTCCACTATGCACCTTACACATTAGAATCATGTAATTCAACCATCCACAATGCAACGTGCCCTATGGTAAGGTGCAGTTTCATCATGCATTATGCGAATTTGACCCTAGTATGATGCACTTCCACCATGTAAAATTGACGGTAGACTGTGTCTAGTTTATTTCAACTATGCACAGTGGACCTTTATATTTTGTACGTCTACCATGAAACAAGCATTGTGTGCCTTGGTATAGTGCAATTCCACTATGCATAATGTAACTTGGTATAGTGCGCTCTCCCCTCCTTGTACTTTGCACCTTAGTATGGTGTACTTCCACTATGCACCATACACATTAGAATCATGTAATTCAACCATTCACAATGCACCATGCCCAATGGAATGGTGCAATTTCATCATGCATTATGCGAATTTGACCCTAGTATGATGCACTTCCACCATGTAAAATGGGAAGTGGACCTATGTATAGTTTATTTCAACTATGCACGGTGCACCTTTATATTTTGTAGGTCTACCATGAAATAAGCATTGTGTGGCTTGGTATAGTGCAATTCCACTATGCATAATGTAACTTGGTATAGTGCGCTCTCCCATCTTTGTACTTTGCACCTTAGTATGGTGTACTTCCACTGTGCACCTTACACATTAGAATCATGTAATTCAACCATTCACAATGCACCGTGCCCTACGGTAAGGTGCAGTTTCATCATGCATGATGCGAATTTGACCTTAGTATGATGCACTTCCACCATGTAAAATGGACCTGTGTTTAGTTTTTTTCAACTACTGCACCTTTATATTTTTTAAGTCGACCATTCATAAGCATTGTGTGCCTTGGTCTAGTGCAATTCCACTATGCATAATGTAAGTTGGTATAGTGCTCTCTCTCTTGTACTTTGCACCTTAGTATGGTGTACTTCCACTATGCACCTTCATTAGATTCATGTAGCTCCAATGTGCCCAATGGAATGGTGCAATTTTATCATGCATTATGCAAACTTAACCCTGGTATGATGCACTTCAACCATGCAGAATGGGAAGTGGACCTTTGTATAGTGAGTTTCCACTATGCACAGTGCACCTTTATATTTTGTAGGTCGACCATGAAATAAGCATTGTGTGGCTTGGTATAGTGCAATTCCACCATGCATAATGTAACTTGGTATAGTGCGCTCTCCCATCTTTGTACTTTTCACCTTAGTATGGTGTACTTCCACTATGCACCTTACACATTAGAATCATGTAATTCAACCATTCACAATGCACCGTGCCCTATGGTAAGGTGCAGTTTCATCATGCATGATGCGAATTTGACCTTAGTATGATGCACTTCCACCATGTAAAATGGACAGTAGACCTGTGTTTAGTTTTTTTCAACTATGCACAGTGCACCTTTATATTTTTTAAGTCGACCATGCATAATCATTGTGTGCCTTGGTCTAGTGCAATTCCACTATGCATAATGTAAGTTGGTATAGTGCTCTCTCACCTGCTTGTACTTTGCACCTTAGTATGGTGTACTTCCACTATGCACCTTGCAGATTAGATTCATGTAGCTCCACCATCCAGAATGCACCGTGCCCTATGGTATGGTGCACTTTCATCATGTATTATGCAAATTTAACCCTGATATGATGCACTTCAACCATGTAAAATGGGAAGTGGTCCTTTGTATAGTGAATTTCCACTATGCATAGTGTACCTTTATATTTTGTAGGTCGACAATGAAATAACCCTTGTGTGCCTTTGTATAGTGCAATTCCACTATGCATAATGTAACTTGGTATAGTGCGCTCTCCCCTCCTTGTACTTTGCACCTTAGTATGGTGTACTTCCACTATGCACCTTACACATTAGAATCATGTAATTCAACCATTCACAATGCACCGTGCCCTATGGTATGGTACACTTACATCATGCATTATACGAATTTAATCCTAGTATGATGCACTTCCACCATGTAAAATGGGAAGTGGACTCTTTGTCTAGTTTATTTCAACTATGCATAGTGCACCTTTATATTTTTTAAGTCGACCATGACATAAGCATTGTGTGCCTTGATCTAGTGCAATTCCACTATGCATAATGTAAGTTGGTATAGTGCGCTCTCCCCTCTTTGTACTTTGCACCTTAGTATGGTGTACTTCCACTATGCATCTTACACATTAGAATCATGTAATTCAACCATTCACAATGCACCGTGCCCTATGGTAAGGTGCGGTTTCATCATGCATTATGCGAATTTGACCCTAGTATGATGCACTTCCACCATGTAAAATTGACAGTAGACCTGTGTCTAGTTTATTTCAACTATGCACAGTGCACCTTTATATTTTGTACGTCGACCATGAAACAAGCATTGTGTGCCTTGGTATAGTGCAATTCCACTATGCATAATGTAACTTGGTATAGTGCGCTCTCCCCTCCTTGTACTTTGCACCTTAGTATGGTGTACTTCCACTATGCACCTTACACATTAGAATCATGTAATTCAACCATCCACAATGCAACGTGCCCTATGGTAAGGTGCACTTTCATCATGCATTATGCGAATTTGACCCTAGTATGATGCACTTCCACCATGTAAAATGGGAAGTAGACCTGTGTCTAGTTTATTTCAACTATGCACGGTGCACCTTTATATTTTGTAGGTCTACCATGAAACAAGCATTGTGTGCCTTGGTATAGTGCAATTCCACTATGCATAATGTAACTTGGTATAGTGCGCTCTCCCCTCCTTGTACTTTGCACCTTAGTATGGTGTACTTCCACTATGCACCTTACACATTAGAATCATGTAATTCAACCATTCACAATGCACCATGCCCAATGGAATGGTGCAATTTCATCATGCATTATGCAAACTTAACCCTGGTATGATGCACTTCAACCATGTAAAATGGGAAGTGGACCTTTGTATAGTGAGTTTCCACTATGCACAAGTGCACCTTTATATTTTGTAGGTCGACCATGAAATAAGCATTGTGTGGCTTGGTATAGTGCAATTCCACCATGCATAATGTAACTTGGTATAGTGCGCTCTCCCATCTTTGTACTTTGCACCTTAGTATGGTGTACTTCCACTATGCACCTTACACATTAGAATCATGTAATTCAACCATTCACAATGCACCGTGCCCTATGGTAAGGTGCGGTTTCATCATGCATTATGCGAATTTGACCCTAGTATGATGCACTTCCACCATGTAAAATTGACGGTAGACCAGTGTCTAGTTTTTTCAACTATACAGTGCACCTTTATATTTTTACTCGACCATAACAAGCATTGTGTGCCTTGGTATATGCAATTCCACTATCATAATGTAACTTGGTATAGTGCGCTCTCCCCTCCTTATACTTTGCACCTTAGTATGGTGTACTTCCACTATGCACCTTACACATTAGAATCATGTAATTCAACCATTCACAATGCACCGTGCCCTATGGTAAGGTGCGGTTTCATCATGCATTATGCGAATTTGACCTTAGTATGATGCACTTCCACCATGTAAAATGGACGGTAGACTTGTGTTTAGTTTATTTCAACTATGCACGAGTGCACCTTTATATTTTGTAAGTCGACCATGACATAAGCATTGTGTGCCTTGGTATAGTGCAATTCCACTATGCATAATGTAAGTTGGTATAGTGCGCTCTCCCCTCCTTGTACTTTGCACCTTAGTATGGTGTACTTCCACTATGCACCTTACACATTAGATTCATGTAGCTCAACCATTCAGAATGCACCGTGCCCTATGGTATGGTGCAATTTCATCATGTATTATGCAAATTTAACCCGATATGATGCACTTCAACCATGTAAAATGGGAAGTGGACCTTTGTATAGTGAATTTCCACTATGCATAGTGCACCTTTATATTTTGTAGGTCGACAATGAAATAACCCTTGTGTGCCTTTGTATAGTGCAATTCCACTATGCATAATGTAACTTGGTATAGTGCGCTCTCCCCTCTTTGTACTTTGCACCTTAGTATGGTGTACTTCCACTATGCACCTTACACATTAGAATCATGTAATTCAACCATTCACAATGCACCGTGCCCTATGGTATGGTACACTTTCATCATGCATTATACGAATTTGACCCTAGTATGATGCACTTCCACCATGTAAAATGGACAATAGACCTGTGTCTAGTTTATTTCAACTATGCAGAGTGCACCTTTATATTTTTTAAGTCGACCATGCATAAGCATTGTGTGCCTTGGTCTAGTGCAATTCCACTATGCATAATGTAAGTTGGTATAGTGCGCTCTCCCCTCCTTGTACTTTGCACCTTAGTATGGTGTACTTCCACTATGCACCTTACACATTAGAATCATGTAATTCAACCATTCACAATGCACCGTGCCCTATGGTAAGGTGCACTTTCATCATGCATTATGCGAATTTGACCCCTAGTATGATGCACTTCCACCATGTAAAATTGACAAGTGGTCCTTGTGTCTAGTTTATTTCAACTATACAAAGTGCACCTTTATATTTTGTAGGTCGACCATGAAACAAGCATTGTGTGCCTTGGTATAGTGCAATTCCACTATGCATAATGTAACTTGGTATAGTGCGCTCTCCCCTCCTTGTACTTTGCACCTTAGTATGGTGTACTTCCACTATGCACCTTACACATTAGAATCATGTAATTCAACCATTCACAATGCAACGTGCCCTATGGTAAGGTGCAGTTTCATCATGCATTATGCGAATTTGACCCTAGTATGATGCACTTCCACCATGTAAAATTGACAGTAGACCTGTGTCTAGTTTATTTCAACTATGCACAGTGCACCTTTATATTTTGTAGGTCTACCATGAAACAAGCATTGTGTGCCTTGGTATAGTGCAATTCCACTATGCATAATGTAACTTGGTATAGTGCGCTCTCCCCTCCTTGTACTTTGCACCTTAGTATGGTGTACTTCCACTATGCACCTTACACATTAGAATCATGTAATTCAACCATCCACAATGCACCGTGCCCTATGGTAAGGTGCGGTTTCATCATGCATTATGCGAATTTGACCCTAGTATGATGCACTTCCACCATGTAAAATTGACGGTAGACTGTGTCTAGTTTATTTCAACTATGCACATTGCACCTTTATATTTTTTAGGTCTACCATGAAACAAGCATTGTGTGCCTTGGTATAGTGCAATTCCACTATGCATAATGTAACTTGGTATAGTGCGCTCTCCCATCCTTGTACTTTGCACCTTAGTATGGTGTACTTCCACTATGCACCTTACACATTAGAATCATGTAATTCAACCATTCACAATGCACCATGCCCAATGGAATGGTGCAATTTCATCATGCATTATGCAAACTTAACCCTGGTATGATGCACTTCAACCATGCAGAATGGGAAGTGGACCTATGTATAGTGAGTTTCCACTATGCACAGTGCACCTTTATATTTTGTAGGTCGACCATGAAATAAGCATTGTGTGGCTTGGTATAGTGCAATTCCACCATGCATAATGTAACTTGGTATAGTGCGCTCTCCCATCTTTGTACTTTGCACCTTAGTATGGTGTACTTCCACTGTGCACCTTACACATTAGAATCATGTAATTCAACCATTCACAATGCACCGTGCCCTACGGTAAGGTGCAGTTTCATCATGCATGATGCGAATTTGACCTTAGTATGATGCACTTCCACCATGTAAAATGGACAGTAGACCTGTGTTTAGTTTTTTTCAACTACGCACAGTGCACCTTTATATTTTTTAAGTCGACCATTCATAAGCATTATGTGCCTTGGTCTAGTGCAATTCCACTATGCATAATGTAAGTTGGTATAGTGCTCTCTCACCTGCTTGTACTTTGCACCTTAGTATGGTGTACTTCCACTATGCACCTTGCGGATTAGATTCATGTAGCTCCACCATCCAGAATGCACCGTGCCCTATGGTATGGTGCACTTTCATCATGTATTATGCAAATTTAACCCTGATATGATGCACTTCAACCATGTAGAATGGGAAGTGGTCCTTTGTATAGTGAATTTCCACTATGCACAGTGCACCTTTATATTTTGTAGGTCGACAATGAAATAACCCTTGTGTGCCTTTGTATAGTGCAATTCCACTATGCATAATGTAACTTGGTATAGTGCGCTCTCCCCTCCTTGTACTTTGCACCTTAGTATGGTGTACTTCCACTATGCACCTTACACATTAGAATCATGTAATTCAACCATTCACAATGCACCGTGCCCTATGGAAGGTGCAGTTTCATCATGCATTATGCGAATTTGACCCTAGTATGATGCACTTCCACCATGTAAAATTGAAGTAGACCTGTGTCTAGTTTATTTCAACTATGCACAGTGCACCTTTATATTTTTAGGTCGACCATGAAATAAGCATTGTGTGCCTTGGTATAGTGCAATTCCACCATGCATAATGTAACTTGGTATAGTGCGCTCTCCCATCTTTGTACTTTACACCTTAGTATGGTGTACTTCCACTATGCACCTTACACATTAGAATCATGTAATTCAACCATTCACAATGCACCGTGCCCTATGGTAAGGTGCGGTTTCATCATGCATTATGCGAATTTGACCCTAGTATGATGCACTTCCACCATGTAAAATTGACAATAGACACTGTGTCTAGTTTATTTCAACTATACAGTGCACCTTTATATTTTGTAGATCGACCATGAAACAAGCATTGTGTGCCTTGGTATAGTGCAATTCCACTATGCATAATGTAACTTGGTATAGTGCGCTCTCCCCTCCTTGTACTTTGCACCTTAGTATGGTGTACTTCCACTATGCACCTTACACATTAGAATCATGTAATTCAACCATTCACAATGCACCGTGCCCCATGAGGTGCAGTTTCATCATGCATTATGCGAATTTGACCCTAGTATGATGCACTTCCACCATGTAAAATTGGAAGTGGACCTGTGTCTAGTTTATTTCAACTATGCACAGTGCACCTTTATATTTTTAGGTCGACCATGAAATAAGCATTGTGTGCCTTGGTATAGTGCAATTCCACTATGCATAATGTAACTTGGTATAGTGCGCTCTCCCCTCCTTGTACTTTGCACCTTAGTATGGTGTACTTCCACTATGCACCTTACACATTAGAATCATGTAATTCGACCATTCACAATGCACCGTGCCCTATGGTAAGGTGCGGTTTCATCATGCATTATGCGAATTTGACCCTAGTATGATGCACTTCCACCATGTAAAATGGACGGTAGACCCGTGTCTAGTTTATTTCAACTATGCACGAGTGCACCTTTATATTTTTTAAGTCGACCATTCATAAGCATTGTGTGCCTTGGTCTAGTGCAATTCCACTATGCATAATGTAAGTTGGTTTAGTGCTCTCTCACCTGCTTGTACTTTGCACCTTAGTATGGTGTACTTCCACTATGCACCTTGCGCATTAGATTCATGTAGCTCCACCATCCAGAATGCACCGTGCCCTATGGTATGGTGCAATTTCATCATGTATTATGCAAATTTAACCCCGATATGATGCACTTCAACCATGTAGAATGGGAAGTGGTTCTTTGTATAGTGAATTTCCACTATGCAAAGTGCACCTTTATATTTTGTAGGTCGACCATGAAATAAGCATTGTGTGCCTTGGTATAGTGCAATTCCACCATGCATAATGTAACTTGGTATAGTGCGCTCTCCCCATCTTTGTACTTTACACCTTAGTATGGTGTACTTCCACTATGCACCTTACACATTAGAATCATGTAATTCAACCATTCACAATGCACCGTGCCCTATGGTAAGGTGCAGTTTCATCATGCATTATGCGAATTTGACCCTAGTATGATGCACTTCCACCATGTAAAATTGACAATAGACCTGTGTCTAGTTTATTTCAACTATGCACAGTGCACCTTTATATTTTGTAGGTCGACCATGAAATAAGCATTGTGTGCCTTGGTATAGTGCAATTCCACTATGCATAATGTAACTTGGTATAGTGCGCTCTCCCCTCCTTGTACTTTGCACCTTAGTATGGTGTACTTCCACTATGCACCTTACACATTAGAATCATGTAATTCAACCATTCACAATGCACCGTGCCCTATGGGGTGCAGTTTCATCATGCATTATGCGAATTTGACCCTAGTATGATGCACTTCCACCATGTAAAATTGACGGTAGACCTGTGTCTAGTTTATTTCAACTATGCACAGTGCACCTTTATATTTTTAGGTCGACCATGAAATAAGCATTGTGTGCCTTGGTATAGTGCAATTCCACTATGCATAATGTAACTTGGTATAGTGCGCTCTCCCCTCCTTGTACTTTGCACCTTAGTATGGTGTACTTCCACTATGCACCTTACACATTAGAATCATGTAATTCAACCATTCACAATGCACCGTACCCTATGGTAAGGTGCACTTTCATCATGCATTATGCGAATTTGACCCTAGTATGATGCACTTCCACCATGTAAAATGGACGGTAGACTCGTGTCTAGTTTTTTTCAACTATGCAAAGTGCACCTTTATATTTTTTAAGTCGACCATTCATAAGCATTGTGTGCCTTGGTCTAGTGCAATTCCACTATGCATAATGTAAGTTGGTATAGTGCTCTCTCACCTCGCTTGTACTTTGCACCTTAGTATGGTGTACTTCCACTATGCACCTTGCGATTAGATTCATGTAGCTCCACCATCCAGAATGCACCATGCCCTATGGTATGGTGCACTTTCATCATGCATTATGCAAATTTAACCCCGGTATGATGCAATTCAACCATGTAGAATGGGAAGTGGACCTTTGTATAGTGAGTTTCCACTATGCACGAGTGCACCTTTATATTTTGTAGGTCGACCATGAAATAACCCTTGTGTGCCTTGGTATAGTGCAATTCCACTATGCATAATGTAACTTGGTATAGTGCGCTCTCCCATCTTTGTACTTTACACCTTAGTATGGTGTACTTCCACTATGCACCTTACACATTAGAATCATGTAATTCAACCATTCACAATGCACCGTGCCCTATGGTAAGGTGCGGTTTCATCATGCATTATGCGAATTTGACCCTAGTATGATGCACTTCCACCATGTAAAATTGACAATAGACCCGTGTCTAGTTTATTTCAACTATACAAAGTGCACCTTTTATATTTTGTAGATCGACCATGAAACAAGCATTGTGTGCCTTGGTATAGTGCAATTCCACTATGCATAATGTAACTTGGTATAGTGCGCTCTCCCCTCCTTGTACTTTGCACCTTAGTATGGTGTACTTCCACTATGCACCTTACACATTAGAATCATGTAATTCAACCATTCACAATGCACCGTGCCCTATGGTAAGGTGCAGTTTCATCATGCATTATGCGAATTTGACCCTAGTATGATGCACTTCCACCATGTAAAATGGACAGTAGACCTGTGTCTAGTTTATTTCAACTATGCACAGTGCACCTTTATATTTTTTAAGTCGACCATTCATAAGCATTGTGTGCCTTGGTCTAGTGCAATTCCACTATGCATAATGTAAGTTGGTTTAGTGCTCTCTCACCTCCTTGTACTTTGCACCTTAGTATGGTGTACTTCCACTATGCACCTTGCACATTAGATTCATGTAGCTCCACCATCCAGAATGCACCGTGCCCTATGGTATGGTGCAATTTCATCATGTATTATGCAAATTTAACCCCGATATGATGCACTTCAACCATGTAAGAATGGGAAGTGGTTCTTTGTATAGTGAATTTCCACTATGCACAAGGTGCACCTTTATATTTTGTAGGTCGACCATGAAATAAGCATTGTGTGCCTTGGTATAGTGCAATTCCACCATGCATAATGTAACTTGGTATAGTGCGCTCTCCCATCTTTGTACTTTACACCTTAGTATGGTGTACTTCCACTATGCACCTTACACATTAGAATCATGTAATTCAACCATTCACAATGCACCGTGCCCTATGGTAAGGTGCGGTTTCATCATGCATTATGCGAATTTGACCCTAGTATGATGCACTTCCACCATGTAAAATTGACAATAGACCCGTGTCTAGTTTATTTCAACTATACACAAGTGCACCTTTATATTTTGTAGGTCGACCATGAAACAAGCATTGTGTGCCTTGGTATAGTGCAATTCCACTATGCATAATGTAACTTGGTATAGTGCGCTCTCCCCTCCTTGTACTTTGCACCTTAGTATGGTGTACTTCCACTATGCACCTTACACATTAGAATCATGTAATTCAACCATTCACAATGCACCGTGCCCTATGGAATGGTGCAGTTTCATCATGCATTATGCGAATTTGACCCTAGTATGATGCACTTCCACCATGTAAAATTGGGACAGTAGACCCGTGTCTAGTTTATTTCAACTATGCACAGTGCACCTTTATATTTTTAGGTCGACCATGAAATAAGCATTGTGTGCCTTGGTATAGTGCAATTCCACTATGCATAATGTAACTTGGTATAGTGCGCTCTCCCCTCCTTGTAGTTTGCACCTTAGTATGGTGTACTTCCACTATGCACCTTACACATTAGAATCATGTAATTTGACCATTCACAATGCACCGTACCCTATGGTAAGGTGCAGTTTCATCATGCATTATGCGAATTTGACCCTAGTATGATGCACTTCCACCATGTAAAATGGACAGTAGACCTGTGTCTAGTTTATTTCAACTATGCACGAGTGCACCTTTATATTTTTTAAGTCGACCATTCATAAGCATTGTGTGCCTTGGTCTAGTGCAATTCCACTATGCATAATGTAAGTTGGTTTAGTGCTCTCTCACCTGCTTGTACTTTGCACCTTAGTATGGTGTACTTCCACTATGCACCTTGCAGATTAGATTCATGTAGCTCAACCATTCAGAATGCACCGTGCCCTATGGTATGGTGCACTTTCATCATGCATTATGCAAATTTAACCCCGGTATGATGCAATTCAACCATGCAGAATGGGAAGTGGACCTTTGTATAGTGAGTTTCCACTATGCACAGTGCACCTTTATATTTTGTAGGTCGACCATGAAATAAGCATTGTGTGCCTTGGTATAGTGCAATTCCACCATGCATAATGTAACTTGGTATAGTGCGCTCTCCCATCTTTGTACTTTACACCTTAGTATGGTGTACTTCCACTATGCACCTTACACATTAGAATCATGTAATTCAACCATTCACAATGCACCGTGCCCTATGGTAAGGTGCAGTTTCATCATGCATTATGCGAATTTGACCCTAGTATGATGCACTTCCACCATGTAAAATTGACAATAGACCTGTGTCTAGTTTATTTCAACTATACACAGTGCACCTTTATATTTTGTAGATCGACCATGAAACAAGCATTGTGTGCCTTGGTATAGTGCAATTCCACTATGCATAATGTAACTTGGTATAGTGCGCTCTCCCCTCCTTGTACTTTGCACCTTAGTATGGTGTACTTCCACTATGCACCTTACACATTAGAATCATGTAATTCAACCATTCACAATGCACCGTGCCCATATGGGTGCGGTTTCATCATGCATTATGCGAATTTGACCCTAGTATGATGCACTTCCACCATGTAAAATTGACGGTAGACCTGTGTCTAGTTTATTTCAACTATGCACAGTGCACCTTTATATTTTTAGGTCGACCATGAAATAAGCATTGTGTGCCTTGGTATAGTGCAATTCCACTATGCATAATGTAACTTGGTATAGTGCGCTCTCCCCTCCTTGTACTTTGCACCTTAGTATGGTGTACTTCCACTATGCACCTTACACATTAGAATCATGTAATTCGACCATTCACAATGCACCGTGCCCTATGGTAAGGTGCAGTTTCATCATGCATTATGCGAATTTGACCCTAGTATGATGCACTTCCACCATGTAAAATGGACAGTAGACCTGTGTCTAGTTTATTTCAACTATACACAGTGCACCTTTATATTTTGTAGATCGACCATGAAACAAGCATTGTGTGCCTTGGTATAGTGCAATTCCACTATGCATAATGTAACTTGGTATAGTGCGCTCTCCCCTCCTTGTACTTTGCACCTTAGTATGGTGTACTTCCACTATGCACCTTACACATTAGAATCATGTAATTCAACCATTCACAATGCACCGTGCCCCTATGGGTGCGGTTTCATCATGCATTATGCGAATTTGACCCTAGTATGATGCACTTCCACCATGTAAAATTGACGGTAGACCTGTGTCTAGTTTATTTCAACTATGCACAGTGCACCTTTATATTTTTAGGTCGACCATGAAATAAGCATTGTGTGCCTTGGTATAGTGCAATTCCACTATGCATAATGTAACTTGGTATAGTGCGCTCTCCCCTCCTTGTACTTTGCACCTTAGTATGGTGTACTTCCACTATGCACCTTACACATTAGAATCATGTAATTCGACCATTCACAATGCACCGTGCCCTATGGTAAGGTGCAGTTTCATCATGCATTATGCGAATTTGACCCTAGTATGATGCACTTCCACCATGTAAAATGGACAGTAGACCTGTGTCTAGTTTATTTCAACTATGCACAGTGCACCTTTATATTTTTTAAGTCGACCATTCATAAGCATTGTGTGCCTTGGTCTAGTGCAATTCCACTATGCATAATGTAAGTTGGTTTAGTGCTCTCTCACCTGCTTGTACTTTGCACCTTAGTATGGTGTACTTCCACTATGCACCTTGCAGATTAGATTCATGTAGCTCCACCATCCAGAATGCACCGTGCCCTATGGTATGGTGCAATTTCATCATGTATTATGCAAATTTAACCCTGATATGATGCACTTCAACCATGCAGAATGGGAAGTGGTTCTTTGTATAGTGAATTTCCACTATGCACAGTGCACCTTTATATTTTGTAGGTCGACCATGAAATAAGCATTGTGTGCCTTGGTATAGTGCAATTCCACCATGCATAATGTAACTTGGTATAGTGCGCTCTCCAATCTTTGTACTTTACACCTTAGTATGGTGTACTTCCACTATGCACCTTACACATTAGAATCATGTAATTCAACCATTCACAATGCACCGTGCCCTATGGTAAGGTGCAGTTTCATCATGCATTATGCGAATTTGACCCTAGTATGATGCACTTCCACCATGTAAAATTGACAATAGACCTGTGTCTAGTTTATTTCAACTATACACAAGTGCACCTTTATATTTTGTAGGTCGACCATGAAACAAGCATTGTGTGCCTTGGTATAGTGCAATTCCACTATGCATAATGTAACTTGGTATAGTGCGCTCTCCCCTCCTTGTACTTTGCACCTTAGTATGGTGTACTTCCACTATGCACCTTACACATTAGAATCATGTAATTCAACCATTCACAATGCACCGTGCCATATGGGTGCAGTTTCATCATGCATTATGCGAATTTGACCCTAGTATGATGCACTTCCACCATGTAAAATTGACAGTAGACCTGTGTCTAGTTTATTTCAACTATGCACAGTGCACCTTTATATTTTTAGGTCGACCATGAAATAAGCATTGTGTGCCTTGGTATAGTGCAATTCCACTATGCATAATGTAACTTGGTATAGTGCGCTCTCCCCTCCTTGTACTTTGCACCTTAGTATGGTGTACTTCCACTATGCACCTTACACATTAGAATCATGTAATTCGACCATTCACAATGCACCGTGCCCTATGGTAAGGTGCGGTTTCATCATGCATTATGCGAATTTGACCCTAGTATGATGCACTTCCACCATGTAAAATGGACGGTAGACCCGTGTCTAGTTTATTTCAACTATGCACAAGTGCACCTTTATATTTTTTAAGTCGACCATTCATAAGCATTGTGTGCCTTGGTCTAGTGCAATTCCACTATGCATAATGTAAGTTGGTATAGTGCTCTCTCACCTGCTTGTACTTTGCACCTTAGTATGGTGTACTTCCACTATGCACCTTGCGGATTAGATTCATGTAGCTCCACCTTCCAGTAATGCACCATGCCCTATGCTATGGTGCACTTTCATCATGCATTATGCAAATTTAACCCCGGTATGATGCAATTCAACCTTGCGAGAATGGGAAGTGGACCTTTGTATAGTGAGTTTCCACTATGCACAGTGCACCGTTATATTTTGTAGGTCGACCATGAAATAAGCATTGTGTCCCTTGGTATAGTGCAATTCCACCATGCATAATGTAACTTGGTATAGTGCGCTCTCCCATCTTTGTACTTTACACCTTAGTATGGTGTACTTCCACTATGCACCTTACACATTAGAATCATGTAATTCGACCATTCACAATGCACCGTGCCCTATGGTAAGGTGCAGTTTCATCATGCATTATGCGAATTTGACCCTAGTATGATGCACTTCCACCATGTAAAATTGACAATAGACCCGTGTCTAGTTTATTTCAACTATACACAAGTGCACCTTTATATTTTGTAGGTCGACCATGAAACAAGCATTGTGTGCCTTGGTATAGTGCAATTCCACTATGCATAATGTAACTTGGTATAGTGCGCTCTCCCCTCCTTGTACTTTGCACCTTAGTATGGTGTACTTCCACTATGCACCTTACACATTAGAATCATGTAATTCAACCATTCACAATGCACCGTGCCCTATGGGTGCAGTTTCATCATGCATTATGCGAATTTGACCCTAGTATGATGCACTTCCACCATGTAAAATTGACAGTAGACCTGTGTCTAGTTTATTTCAACTATGCACAGTGCACCTTTATATTTTTAGGTCGACCATGAAATAAGCATTGTGTGCCTTGGTATAGTGCAATTCCACTATGCATAATGTAACTTGGTATAGTGCGCTCTCCCCTCCTTGTACTTTGCACCTTAGTATGGTGTACTTCCACTATGCACCTTACACATTAGAATCATGTAATTCGACCATTCACAATGCACCGTGCCCTATGGTAAGGTGCGGTTTCATCATGCATTATGCGAATTTGACCCTAGTATGATGCACTTCCACCATGTAAAATGGACGGTAGACCCGTGTCTAGTTTATTTCAACTATGCACGGTGCACCTTTATATTTTTTAAGTCGACCATTCATAAGCATTGTGTGCCTTGGTCTAGTGCAATTCCACTATGCATAATGTAAGTTGGTTTAGTGCTCTCTCACCTGCTTGTACTTTGCACCTTAGTATGGTGTACTTCCACTATGCACCTTGCAGATTAGATTCATGTAGCTCCACCTTCCAGAATGCACCATGCCCTATGCTATGGTGCACTTTCATCATGCATTATGCAAATTTAACCCTGGTATGATGCAATTCAACCTTGCAGAATGGGAAGTGGACCTTTGTATAGTGAGTTTCCACTATGCACAGTGCACCGTTATATTTTGTAGGTCGACCATGAAATAAGCATTGTGTCCCTTGGTATAGTGCAATTCCACCATGCATAATGTAACTTGGTATAGTGCGCTCTCCCATCTTTGTACTTTACACCTTAGTATGGTGTACTTCCACTATGCACCTTACACATTAGAATCATGTAATTCAACCATTCACAATGCACCGTGCCCTATGGTAAGGTGCAGTTTCATCATGCATTATGCGAATTTGACCCTAGTATGATGCACTTCCACCATGTAAAATTGACAATAGACCTGTGTCTAGTTTATTTCAACTATACACAGTGCACCTTTATATTTTGTAGATCGATCATGAAACAAGCATTGTGTGCCTTGGTATAGTGCAATTCCACTATGCATAATGTAACTTGGTATAGTGCGCTCTCCCCTCCTTGTACTTTGCACCTTAGTATGGTGTACTTCCACTATGCACCTTACACATTAGAATCATGTAATTCAACCATTCACAATGCACCGTGCCCTAGTAGGTTTCATCATGCATTATGCGAATTTGACCCTAGTATGATGCACTTCCACCATGTAAAATTGACATTGACGAAACGTGTCTAGTTTATTTCAACTATGCACGAGTGCACCTTTTATATTTTTAGGTCGACCATGAAATAAGCATTGTGTGCCTTGGTATAGTGCAATTCCACTATGCATAATGTAACTTGGTATAGTGCGCTCTCCCCTCCTTGTACTTTGCACCTTAGTATGGTGTACTTCCACTATGCACCTTACACATTAGAATCATGTAATTCGACCATTCACAATGCACCGTGCCCTATGGTAAGGTGCAGTTTCATCATGCATTATGCGAATTTGACCCTAGTTTGATGCACTTCCACCATGTAAAATGGACAGTAGACCTGTGTCTAGTTTATTTCAACTATGCACAGTGCACCTTTATATTTTTTAAGTCGACCATTCATAAGCATTGTGTGCCTTGGTCTAGTGCAATTCCACTATGCATAATGTAAGTTGGTTTAGTGCTCTCTCACCTGCTTGTACTTTGCACCTTAGTATGGTGTACTTCCACTATGCACCTTGTAGATTAGATTCATGTAGCTCCACCATCCAGAATGCACCGTGCCCTATGGTATGGTGCAATTTCATCATGTATTATGCAAATTTAACCCTGATATGATGCACTTCAACCATGCAGAATGGGAAGTGGTTCTTTGTATAGTGAATTTCCACTATGCACAAGTGCACCTTTATATTTTGTAGGTCGACCATGAAATAAGCATTGTGTGCCTTGGTATAGTGCAATTCCACCATGCATAATGTAACTTGGTATAGTGCGCTCTCCCATCTTTGTACTTTACACCTTAGTATGGTGTACTTCCACTATGCACCTTACACATTAGAATCATGTAATTCAACCATTCACAATGCACCGTGCCCTATGGTAAGGTGCAGTTTCATCATGCATTATGCGAATTTGACCCTAGTATGATGCACTTCCACCATGTAAAATTGAAAATAGACCTGTGTCTAGTTTATTTCAACTATACACAGTGCACCTTTATATTTTGTAGGTCGACCATGAAACAAGCATTGTGTGCCTTGGTATAGTGCAATTCCACTATGCATAATGTAACTTGGTATAGTGCGCTCTCCCCTCCTTGTACTTTGCACCTTAGTATGGTGTACTTCCACTATGCACCTTACACATTAGAATCATGTAATTCAACCATTCACAATGCACCGTGCCCTATGGGTGCGGTTTCATCATGCATTATGCGAATTTGACCCTAGTATGATGCACTTCCACCATGTAAAATTGACGGTAGACCTGTGTCTAGTTTATTTCAACTATGCACAGTGCACCTTTATATTTTTAGGTCGACCATGAAATAAGCATTGTGTGCCTTGGTATAGTGCAATTCCACTATGCATAATGTAACTTGGTATAGTGCGCTCTCCCCTCCTTGTACTTTGCACCTTAGTATGGTGTACTTCCACTATGCACCTTACACATTAGAATCATGTAATTCGACCATTCACAATGCACCGTGCCCTATGGTAAGGTGCGGTTTCATCATGCATTATGCGAATTTGACCCTAGTATGATGCACTTCCACCATGTAAAATGGACAGTAGACCTGTGTCTAGTTTATTTCAACTATGCACAGTGCACCTTTATATTTTTTAAGTCGACCATTCATAAGCATTGTGTGCCTTGGTCTAGTGCAATTCCACTATGCATAATGTAAGTTGGTTTAGTGCTCTCTCACCGCTTGTACTTTGCACCTTAGTATGGTGTACTTCCACTATGCACCTTGCGAGATTAGATTCATGTAGCTCCACCATCAGAATGCACCGTGCCCTATGGTATGGTGCAATTTCATCATGTATTATGAAAATTTAACCACGATATGATCCACTTCAACCATGCGGAATGGGAAGTGGTTGTTTGTATAGTGAATTTCCACTATGCACGAGTGCACCTTTATATTTTGTAGGTCGACCATGAAATAAGCATTGTGTGCCTTGGTATAGTGCAATTCCACCATGCATAATGTAACTTGGTATAGTGCGCTCTCCCATCTTTGTACTTTACACCTTAGTATGGTGTACTTCCACTATGCACCTTACACATTAGAATCATGTAATTCAACCATTCACAATGCACCGTGCCCTATGGTAAGGTGCGGTTTCATCATGCATTATGCGAATTTGACCCTAGTATGATGCACTTCCACCATGTAAAATTGACAATAGACCGTGTCTAGTTTATTTCAACTATACACAGTGCACCTTTATATTTTGTAGGTCGACCATGAAACAAGCATTGTGTGCCTTAGTATAGTGCAATTCCACTATGCATAATGTAACTTGGTATAGTGCACTCTCCCCTCCTTGTACTTTGCACCTTAGTATGGTGTACTTCCACTATGCATCTTACACATTAGAATCATGTAATTCAACCATTCACAATGCACCGTGCCCTATGGGTGCAGTTTCATCATGCATTATGCGAATTTGACCCTAGTATGATGCACTTCCACCATGTAAAATTGACGGTAGACTCCGTGTCTAGTTTATTTCAACTATGCACAGTGCACCTTTATATTTTTAGGTCGACCATGAAATAAGCATTGTGTGCCTTGGTATAGTGCAATTCCACTATGCATAATGTAACTTTGTATAGTGCGCTCTCCCCTCCTTGTACTTTGCACCTTAGTATGGTGTACTTCCACTATGCACCTTACACATTAGAATCATGTAATTCGACCATTCACAATGCACCGTGCCCTATGGTAAGGTGCAGTTTCATCATGCATTATGCGAATTTGACCCTAGTATGATGCACTTCCACCATGTAAAATGGACGGTAGACTCGTGTCTAGTTTATATCAACTATGCACAGTGCACCTTTATATTTTTTAAGTCGACCATTCATAAGCATTGTGTGCCTTGGTCTAGTGCAATTCCACTATGCATAATGTAAGTTGGTATAGTGCTCTCTCACTTGCTTATACTTTGCACCTTAGTATGGTGTACTTCCACTATGCACCTTGCAGATTAGATTCATGTAGCTCCACCTTCCAGAATGCACCATGCCCTATGCTATGGTGCACTTTCATCATGCATTATGCAAATTTAACCCTGGTATGATGCAATTCAACCTTGCAGAATGGGAAGTGGACCTTTGTATAGTGAGTTTCCACTATGCACGGTGCACCGTTATATTTTGTAGGTCGACCATGAAATAAGCATTGTGTGCCTTGGTATAGTGCAATTCCACCATGCATAATGTAACTTGGTATAGTGCGCTCTCCCATCTTTGTACTTTACACCTTAGTATGGTGTACTTCCACTATGCACCTTACACATTAGAATCATGTAATTCAACCATTCACAATGCACCGTGCCCTATGGTAAGGTGCGGTTTCATCATGCATTATGCGAATTTGACCCTAGTATGATGCACTTCCACCATGTAAAATTGACAATAGACACTGTGTCTAGTTTATTTCAACTATACACGAAGTGCACCTTTATATTTTGTAGGTCGACCATGAAACAAGCATTGTGTGCCTTGGTATAGTGCAATTCCACTATGCATAATGTAACTTGGTATAGTGCACTCTCCCCTCCTTGTACTTTGCACCTTAGTATGGTGTACTTCCACTATGCATCTTACACATTAGAATCATGTAATTCAACCATTCACAATGCACCGTGCCATATGGGTGCGGTTTCATCATGCATTATGCGAATTTGACCCTAGTATGATGCACTTCCACCATGTAAAATTGACGGTAGACTGTGTCTAGTTTATTTCAACTATGCACGAGTGCACCTTTATATTTTTAGGTCGACCATGAAATAAGCATTGTGTGCCTTGGTATAGTGCAATTCCACTATGCATAATGTAACTTGGTATAGTGCGCTCTCCCCTCCTTGTACTTTGCACCTTAGTATGGTGTACTTCCACTATGCACCTTACACATTAGAATCATGTAATTCGACCATTCACAATGCACCGTGCCCTATGGTAAGGTGCGGTTTCATCATGCATTATGCGAATTTGACCCTAGTATGATGCACTTCCACCATGTAAAATGGACAGTAGACCTGTGTCTAGTTTATATCAACTATGCACAGTGCACCTTTATATTTTTTAAGTCGACCATTCATAAGCATTGTGTGCCTTGGTCTAGTGCAATTCCACTATGCATAATGTAAGTTGGTATAGTGCTCTCTCACTTGCTTATACTTTGCACCTTAGTATGGTGTACTTCCACTATGCACCTTGCAGATTAGATTCATGTAGCTCCACCTTCCAGAATGCACCATGCCCTATGGTATGGTGCACTTTCATCATGCATTATGCAAATTTAACCCCGGTATGATGCAATTCAACCTTGCGAGAATGGGAAGTGGACCTTTGTATAGTGAGTTTCCACTATGCACAGTGCACCATTATATTTTGTAGGTCGACCATGAAATAAGCATTGTGTGCCTTGGTATAGTGCAATTCCACCATGCATAATGTAACTTGGTATAGTGCGCTCTCCCATCTTTGTACTTTACACCTTAGTATGGTGTACTTCCACTATGCACCTTACACATTAGAATCATGTAATTCAACCATTCACAATGCACCGTGCCCTATGGTAAGGTGTAGTTTCATCATGCATTATGTGAATTTGACCCTAGTATGATGCACTTCCACCATGTAAAATTGACAATAGACCTGTGGGTAGTTTATTTCAACTATACACAGTGCACCTTTATATTTTGTAGGTCGACCATGAAACAAGCATTGTGTGCCTTGGTATAGTGCAATTCCACTATGCATAATGTAACTTGGTATAGTGCGCTCTCCCCTCCTTGTACTTTGCACCTTAGTATGGTGTACTTCCACTATGCACCTTACACATTAGAATCATGTAATTCGACCATTCACAATGCACCGTGCCATATGGGTGCGGTTTCATCATGCATTATGCGAATTTGACCCTAGTATGATGCACTTCCACCATGTAAAATGGACGGTAGACTGTGTCTAGTTTATATCAACTATGCACGGTGCACCTTTATATATTTTTAAGTCGACCATTCATAAGCATTGTGTGCCTTGGTATAGTGCAATTCCACTATGCATAATGTAAGTTGGTATAGTGCTCTCTCACCTGCTTATACTTTGCACCTTAGTATGGTGTACTTCCACTATGCACCTTACACATTAGAATCATGTAATTCGACCATTCACAATGCACCGTGCCCTATGGTAAGGTGCAGTTTCATCATGCATTATGCGAATTTGACCCTAGTATGATGCACTTCCACCATGTAAAATGGACGAGGTAGACTCGTGTCTAGTTTATATCAACTATGCAAAGTGCACCTTTATATTTTTTAAGTCGACCATTCATAAGCATTGTGTGCCTTGGTCTAGTGCAATTCCACTATGCATAATGTAAGTTGGTATAGTGCTCTCTCCCGCTTATACTTTGCACCTTAGTATGGTGTACTTCCACTATGCACCTTGCAGATTAGATTCATGTAGCTCCACCATCCAGAATGCACCGTGCCCTATGGTATGGTGCAATTTCATCATGTATTATGCAAATTTAACCTGGTATGATGCACTTCAACCATGCGAGAATGGGAAGTGGTTCTTTGTATAGTGAATTTCCACTATGCACGGTGCACCTTTATATTTTGTAGGTCGACAATGAAATAACCATTGTGTGCCTTTGTATAGTGCAATTCCACTATGCATAATGTAACTTGGTATAGTGCGCTCTCCCATCTTTGTACTTTGCACCTTAGTATGGTGTACTTCCACTATGCACCTTACACATTAGAATCATGTAATTCAACCATTCACAATGCACCGTGCCCTATGGTAAGGTGCAGTTTCATCATGCATTATGCGAATTTGACCCTAGTATGATGCACTTCCACCATGTAAAATTCACAGTAGACCTGTGTCTAGTTTATTTCAACTATGCACAGTACACCTTTATATTTTGTAGGTCGACCATGAAACAAGCATTGTGTGTCTTGGTATAGCGCAATTCCACTATGCATAATGTAACTTGGTATAGTGCGCTCTCCCCTCCTTGTACTTTGCACCTTAATATGGTGTACTTCCACTATGCACCTTACACATTAGAATCATGTAATTCAACCATTCACAATGCCTTGTGCCCTATGGTAAGGTGCGGTTTCATCATGCATTATGCGAATTTGACCCTAGTATGATGCACTTCCACCATGTAAAATTGACAGTCGACCTGTGTCTAGTTTATTTCAACTATGCACAGTGCACGTTTATATTTTGTAGGTCGACCATGAAACAAGCATTTTGTGTGCCTTGGTATAGTGCAATTCCACTATGCATAATGTAACTTGGTATAGTGCGCTCTCCCCTCCTTGTACTTTGCACCTTAGTATGGTGTACTTCCACTAAGTACCTTACACATTAGAATCATGTAATTCAACCATTCACAATGCACCGTGCCCTATGGTAAGGTGCAGTTTCATCATGCATTATGCGAATTTGACCCTAGTATGATGCACTTCCACCATGTAAAATTGACAGTAGACCTGTGTCTAGTTTATTTCAACTATGCACAGTACACCTTTATATTTTGTAGGTCGACCATGAAACAAGGATTGTGTGTCTTGGTATAGCGCAATTCCACTATGCATAATGTAACTTGGTATAGTGCGCTCTCCCCTCCTTGTACTTTGCACCTTAATATGGTGTACTTCCACTATGCACCTTACACATTAGAATCATGTAATTCAACCATTCACAATGCACTGTGCCCTATGGTAAGGTGCGGTTTCATCATGCATTATGCGAATTTGACCCTAGTATGATGCACTTCCACCATGTAAAATTGACGTGGTTGATGTGTCTAGTTTATTTCAACTATGCACGAGTACACGTTTATATTTTGTAGGTCGACCATGAAACAAGCATTGTGTGTGCCTTGGTATAGTGCAATTCCACTATGCATAATGTAACTTGGTATAGTGCGCTCTCCCTCCTTGTACTTTGCACCTTAGTATGGTGTACTTCCACTAAGCACCTTACACATTAGAATCATGTAATTCAACCATTCACAATGCACCGTGCCCTATGGTAAGGTGCGGTTTCATCATGCATTATGCGAATTTGACCCTAGTATGATGCACTTCCACCATGTAAAATTGACAGTAGACTGTGTCTAGTTTATTTCAACTATGCACAAGGCACCTTTATATTTTGTAGGTCGACCATATAACAAGCATTGTGTGCCTTGGTATAGTGCAATTCCACTATGCATAATGTAACTTGGTATAGTGCGCTCTCCCCTCCTTGTACTTTGCACCTTAGTATGGTGTACTTCAACTATGCACCTTACACATTAGAATCATGTAATTCAACCATTCACAATGCACCGTGCCCCATGGGTGCGGTTTCATCATGCATTATGCGAATTTGACCCTAGTATGATGCACTTCCACCATGTAAAATTGACAATAGTAGACCTGTGTCTAGTTTATTTCAACTATGCACGGTGCACCTTTATATTTTTAG